>JASZXS010000126.1:0-38428 GCA_035521475.1 Tremellales sp. Uapishka_1 | reverse complement strand
GTTCATGGATCAGTCGGCGAGCCATCTCCGAGCTAGGCTTACTCACTGCGAGGTCTAGTGCTGCCGGAGGCTGTGAGGATAGGTTATTATGCAGCAATGGTATCGTTGAATTGTCGAGACTCACGCCACCACTAGAGTTTCTATCAGCCCGAGAACGATCAAGAGAAAGAACACCTACGTTCTCGCCTTCTTGGGATCTGGCTGTCCCGTTGGAGCCGAGTCTGCGGGTCTTCTTGACGACATGGCGAGAGGTGGTATAAGCAAAGAAGCGATAGAGGATAACGATGCAGTCTGTTGCTGAGCCTTGTTAAAGGAGATGAGTGGCGGCGGGAGCAAATATTATTCCCACGCATTTCGAGATTTAATCGTTACGGAGCCCCAGAGTTGAAGGTCCTCTTGCGCCTGCTTTCTGTTGCTCGTCAGCTTTTCGATCGAAATCATAATCTCACCAAGCTACCAGCATGGACGATGCCAGAGACTTGCTGCAGAGCACTTTTGGCTATCCAAAGTGAGTTCTACCAGCAAAGGTCTCTCCCGGGCTGATCCGAATAGCTTTCGACAGTCACAAGAGGCCGCCATCAAGAGACTGGTCGTTGACAATGAGTCGGCACTGGTGATATTTCCCACGGGGGGCGGAAAGAGTCTCTGCTATCAGATCCCAGGGATGATGCTCGAGGGCTTGACCATCGTGATCTCTCCCTTGTTGTCTTTGATGAAGGATCAGGTGGACGTATTGCTGAGAAAGGGGGTCAAAGCGGCTTCTCTGGACTCGACGCTTAGCGCTGAACAATCTAGAGCTGTCAAGGACGGAGTCAGGTCAGGGGTATGAGAGCTCTCACTGATATTGAGCTGAGCTAATGCTCGAAGCATAGGATCTGAAGCTGCTTTACGTTGCTCCCGAGCGGTCAGTTTTTGCTGCTCTTGCTCTTCTTTCCGGTAATCAACCGGAAGTCTGACGCTCGGGGCAGTCTCAATAACGGTAACAGGATCGAGTTCCAGTATGGGTGATCTCTGATGTCTGCATCAGAAAACTTCATACGTCTGCTGGAAGGAGTGACGGTCTCGCTTCTAGCGATTGACGAAGCTCATTGCGTGTCTGAGGTGAGCTGGTGTTGAGCGGCCCATATGCTCCTTTGACAATATCTGACAACAGACTAGTGGGGACCATCGTTCCGACCTGGCAAGTTCATTTCCGAGGCTTCTCCTCTGGGCAGTTCTGATCTTGAGTCTCTGCACAGAATACCTCAAGGTATGTTCGTATCAGAAGGTCACATGCTCAACACATAGCAGGTTGCCAGATTTGTCAAAGAATCGGGGGCCGAAAGAGTGCTGGCATTGACGGCCACTGCTACTCGATCCGTTGAGAAGGACATCTGTGAAGGCTTTGGGATCGATGAAACAGCTGGGGTGTTCAGGACCCCTACATATAGGGACAAGTGTGCCGCGGTTCAGACGGAGTGATTACAAGTAGCTGATGATCCACAGCCTTCATCTGTCCATCATGGTTGCAAAAGACATGAAGGAGAAACTCGATAGCTTACTTCCGAAACTCAAAGCGAGGAATGGTGAGTTGTGTTGTTTTTACAAGCTGACGAGACAGGTCCCGTTATCATATACGTGACACTTCAAAAGCAGGTTCGTAGCGGTCAACTGTATAAGATACGCCCACTAAAGAATGTCTCCCAGGCGGAGGAGGCGATGAATCAGCTGAAATCTCGAGGCATCACCAATTGCCAGATGTACCACGGTGGAATGAAGAATGATGACCGTAAAAGTGAGGCAATTTGCCCTGATCTACCGAAGGCTAATAGGATCGTCAGGTATCCAGGACTGGTTCATGGCCACCGAAGACGGGATCGTTTGCGCTACTATTGCATTTGCGATGGGAATCGACAAGAACAATATTCGTCAGATCCACCATCTCATGCTTCCTAAATCGCTCGAATCATGGACGTAAGTGGCGACCAGACAAGGCCTTAGATGCTGATGGACCGGCAGACAAGAGATCGGGAGAGCTGGGAGGGATGGACTGCGGTCGGAGTGCAGCCTTTATCTGTGTCCCTCGGATGTTCCGGTGCTGGAAGGCTTTGCAAGAGGCGACGCGTAGGTCGACGTGGCTGGTAGAATGCTAAGGATACAGCTGCTCAAAGATGGTCCTCGTAAATTGGCTCACCGACGTCTTCAACACTGTCCCGGAGGAAGATGGTACTCTCACGTTCAATCAATATGATCAGAGCAAGAAGCTCGATATTCGAGTAGGTGCAAATCCCGGACGCATTGCTCAATGCTGATCTTCTTCAGCCAAGCATGCTGAATCTGTTATATGCCATCCTTGAACTCGACTACGAGCTTCTTCGCGCTCGAACACCATTCTACGAAGTCTATACTTTGAAATTCAAGGGCAACGGCCTACAGAAGGTCACGGCCGATGATTCGCAAGCGGCCATCGCTATAAAAGCCAATTGGAAGGGGGCATCAAGCAGAGTTGTGGGTTGCGCCGGATCAGAGCTGTACTAACATGCAAGGTCAACGTAATAGCCACAGCTCTTGCTTCTGGATGCTCTCGACTCAACTTGGCTGGATGTGTATCTGGATGGGAGTCGGCGGGTTACGTAGATTCGACTGCTTCACAGGTCCGATCACAGTACAAGCTGCTCAAGGCGAACGCACAACTGCCTACGACGGCGGAGAAGATCGACAAGTTGGCTACGTCGCTCGCGGAGACGATGGAACAACGAGAAAAGAAGGAGGTGAGAAGACTGCAAGACGTCTTGGATGTCGCGACGGGCAATCGATGTGAGTCTGAGTCGTCGATGACTACTGAAGTGTAGGTTTCGCCTTTGCGCTGGCAGACTACTTTGGAGATGGAGACTCGATACCGGGTGGCGAGTGCAAGAATTGCACGGTATATTGCCCTTCTCTATTGATTGTGTGATGCTGATGGGGCAAGGCAGTACTGCAAGACCAAGACGAAACTGGTCTACAGCGCTGCTGCCGTCAAGGATCCGCCACAAGGTGCCATCGATGCCATTCTCCACGAATGCGGAGTCCGAGACGATGCGAGGTTCCTCACGAGAATCGCATTTGGTATCACCTCTCCTCGAATTTCGTCAGTCTAGATGCCGAGTCATAGCGGTCGGCCGGAGCTGATGCTTCACAGGGCCCTGGGGATGCAAAAGAGCCAGCTCTTCGGATCATGCGGCAATTGCGACTTCGATGTTCTGCTGAAGCGTTTCGAAGAGGTCTGCGCCAAGGCTGGGTGGAAAAACCGCGGCGGGTCGAGTGCGAGTGTGCCTGCGAAGCGAGGTGCGGCGACTTCGTCGCGAGGTAGTGGGAGCAACAAGAGGGGTCGATGAGCAGTGTGCTGTATGAGTGATTCACGTTTATGCATGTTGATTTATGATTATGATACAGCTTCATTCCTTTCCCTCAGTCCCATACCAGTTTGCCATTGGGGGTGATGGTCGCCTGACTCCCACCGCCTAGGACTTTACCCTTGGCGGGATTCGCCTTCTTCTGACTGTAGATCTCGTTGATCCTTTCTCTACAATTGCGAGGATACCGTCAGTCGCCTATCTCGAGCGCAAGCCAAACTGGCTCACCTCTCCAGGTCTTTGCGGTGCATCGCCAACCTCCTCAGTCGGTCCGCCTCCTCCGCCTCCTTCGCGGCCTTGTTTGCCGCCGACTTGGCTGCGTTCTTTCTCTGCGTTTTCGTCGATACGCTCAGCGGTGCCGTTGATTGCTGGTGTTGGTTCTGGGACGAGGATGATGAATTCGAGATGGAGACGACCTCTGCAGTCCGGTTAATTAGTCGGGTCTCGCCTTCGAAATCTCCACTTACTCTTCTTCTTGGACGCGACAACGTCCCAGCCGTCGTCTTCGGTACTCGTACCATCCTCCGAGGACGGAACGTAGTCGTTCTCGAAGTTAGACAGTTTGGCTGGTTGGGCGGCGGGATTGGAAGATGCAGGGGAGGGAGGGACGATCTTCATCACCCGCGAGGGTTGAGCCGGTCGGTCTTCGGGAGCGAGCATACTGTTTGACGGGCATTCAGCATTGAACCAAGCCATGGCATGAGGACCTCACTCGTCGACTTTTGTCTTTCGGGTTTTGGGGAGAAGCTTCTCGGCGAGTGTTTTCGGCCTGGCGGCCGCTGCAGCTGCGAACGATGGGGATGGGTCGTCTTCGCTGGCTGGTTGCTGCGCTGTCGCGGGAACGGGAGACGCTTCTGGCCTCGGCTCTGCTGGTGAGGGTTCTGGTTTCGGTCTCGCCTTGTCGTTCTTGGCATTAAAGACTGGAGTTGACTTGGCTGGCAGGTCGTTCACCTCGACAGCCTTGTCCCCCTTGGTTCTCTTTCGGTTCTTCTTTTTGGCATTCGAGGACTTGCCGGTTGGGTCCGTCGTTTTGGGTATGTACTGGTAACCGAGTACCAGGACAGCAAGCAGCGCTCCGCCCACCAGAGCTTCGGTCGAGATGTATGGCATGGTGGAGGTGGAAGAGGTGTTGAACGACAACATCCAACAGCTTAGCCACGATCAGCGAGTCGAGTTGCCGCTTTCGGGAATTCGCCGCCGAGCCATTCCATTCCTACGTGTCGGTGACATCTGGCCGTTGCACTGCCATTACATTCAGTCCACATCATCATCCATCACTCTGCATCATTATCCATACCAGCGAGGTGTCAAAAAGCCAGTGAGTATCCTATCCCTGCTCGGGCCAGCTGGAACGAGCCAGAGACGGGCGACGGCAGCGCTTGCCAGTCGCGTGCGTCATACTAGAGGTAGTAGGTCGAACGTTGACTTTGCGAGATAGATCCGACCCACTAGACAGCGATAGATATCCTAGAAAATGGATCAACAGCTCATCAGCTTGGTCAACAAGGTAGGTGCTGTCCGTGTGCGGTCGTTCGGCCACTAGCTAATTGTATATTAGCTGCAAGATGTCTTTGCGTCTATCGGCGTGAACAACAACATCGTCAGTCGCATCTCCATCATGGACATCGCCGGTGCTTACAGCTATCTAGGATCTACCCCAGATCGCCGTCATTGGATCACAAAGTAGTGGAAAATCGTCGGTATTGGAAGTGAGCATGATTCCCCTGGGTTTAAACTCAGAGCTGATGGCGTCAGAACATCGTCGGACGGGACTTTTTGCCCCGAGGGACTGGTATCGTAACCAGGAGACCCTTGGTCAGTCGACTGGAGGGCGCGGGGACGTCCAAGCTGACGTGTACCAGATCCTCCAACTAATCAACCGACCGGCAACGAGCAAGCCCAACGGAGCAGAAGCTGGGGAAGATGCCGGAAAGCAGACGAACGAAAACAACCCGGACGAATGGGGAGAGTTTCTCCACCTTCCCGGACAAAAGTTCCACGACTTTCACAAGATCAGAGACGAGATTGTCAAGGATACCGAAAAGATGACTGGAAAGAATGCCGGTATGTTTTGCCCTCTTTCAGATGATTGGCGCCTGACTCTCGCAGGAATCTCGCCGAGCCCCATTAATCTCCGGATCTTTTCTCCCCATGTGCTCACGCTCACGCTCGTCGATCTGCCCGGTCTCACGAAGGTGCCCGTGGGCGACCAACCGAGAGATATCGAGAAACAGATTCGAGACATGTTGCTCAAATTCATCTCCAAACCCAACGCCATCATCCTTGCCGTTACGGCCGCCAATACGGATCTGGCCAACTCGGATGGATTGAAGATGGCCCGTGATGTCGATCCCGAGGGGACGCGAACGATCGGTGTCTTGACTAAGGTGGATCTCATGGATCAAGGAACCGATGTCGTCGATATTCTGGCCGGAAGAATCATTCCTCTTAGATTGGGCTATGTTCCCGTGGTCAACAGAGGACAGAGGGATATCGAGCAAAACAAATCCATCGCCTCGGCATTGGAGAACGAAAAGAGGTTTTTTGAGAATCACGCCAGTTATGCCGGGAAAGCCCAGTATTGTGGTACCCCTTGGCTGGCGAGGAAACTCAATATCGTGAGTCGCTCCTCACCCGATGACGCTGACAAGTAGATCCTCATGCACCATATCCGAAATACCCTGCCCGATATCAAGGCTCGAATTGGGCAGCAACTCGCGAAATACCAGGCGGAGCTGAAGGCTTTGGGCGGTGCGATGGGGGAAACCAATCCCGGTTCAGTGGTGTTGTCGACCATTACCGAATTCTGCGCCGAGTTCCGGACCGTCATTGACGGAAATACGAACGATCTCTCCCTTAACGAGCTGTCTGGCGGTGCCCGTATCGGTTTCGTCTTCCACGAGCTATTCAACAATGGGGTCAAGAGTATTGATCCATTCGACCAAGTCAAGGACGGGGACATCAGGACGATCCTGTACAACACCTCGGGTTCGACGCCAGCACTTTTCGTCGGGACGACCGCTTTCGAGGTGATTGTCAAGCAGCAAATAAGACGGCTCGAGGAGCCCGCGCTGAGATGTTGTACGTTGATCTACGATGAGCTGATCAGGATACTGGGGCAATTACTGGTCAAGACTGTGAGTCTCGCTTTGCGTGATCTCTTGAACTATGCTGATACGCAGCAGCAATCTTTCAAACGATATCCCGAGCTGAAAGAGCGCTTCAACCTCGTCGTCATCAACTTTTTCAAGTCGGCAATGGCTCCTACGAATAAACTCGTGTCCGACATGGTGGCGATGCAGGCTTGTTATGTCAATACGACCCATCCTGATTTCCTTGGAGGCCATAAAGCCATGTCGATTGTCAACGACCGCATCAACGCCAACAAGCCCGTCGAGAAACCGATCGATCCGAAATCGGGTAAACTGGCCCCTGGAGCCATCAATAACGGCAAAGATCTCGACGCCGATTTCCGAAAGGAGGAACCGAGCTTTTTTGGCAGTTTCTTTGCAAAGGACAAGCAGCCCAAGCGAAAAGGCGGACAGATGGAGGCGCCACCCACCGTCATTAAACCTGTTGCTTCTTTGAACGACCGAGAAATCATGGAGACGGAAGTCATTAGTAAGTCGATAATCGAGTGGCGCGTCTATAGCTGACGAGCGTCGCAGAACTCTTGATCATGTCGTACTTTGCCGTCGTCAAGAGAGAAATGATTGACATGGTCCCGAAAGCCATCACGCTGACCTTGGTCAACTTTGCAAAGGAGAACCTGCAGCGAGAACTGCTGGAGAGCCTCTACAAGCCCGAGGTGCTGGACGAGCTGTTGAAGGAGTCTCCGGATGTCGTGGCGCGACGGAGGGAGTGCGTCAAGATGGTTGGTGCGCTCAATGCTGCGGAAGCGATGTAAGCTTTGAACTCCTGATTGGTCTCAAGACTGGTATACTGATATCTGTCGTAGCGTGGCTTCGGTTTGATCTGGGAGTCTGGGATGAGAAGTTTCCGGATCTACAATATTGATAGACGAATGATTGTGATGATATATACCTTGCTTCGAGCTCGACGTTTCAGGCTGCTGGGTGTTGGAAGGCCTTGGCATCTTGATGAAGACGTAGTGGAATATACCCTAGAGTCAGCCAGGGAAAAGTGCCACACTCGGTTCAAGGGTGCGTCACTAAGCTGTTCAACCTCGACCACCACCTCGGACCTGCCTCTCTTCTCTGTTCAACCTTTGCGCAAGGAGACCATAAGCCCATCGTATACATATCCTCACTCCAACCCCGAACATCTACTCCATCCCCCATCATGTCGCGCTCTGGAGCTTTGGACGACAATGAGATCCAGTCCGAGATGAACAAGATGGTCGGTCTGCTCACTTTGCGCAGAGTCCCCCAGACATCATACTGACACCTGACATAGGTTGCGTTTATCTCCCAGGAAGCTCGAGAGAAGGCCAGAGAGCTGCAAGTCAAGGCGGACGAGGAGTTCTCCATCGAAAAGGTGGGTCTTCCTTTGTCTCATCACGTTCACAGGGATTGATATCGTTTCTTCGCCGTCTCTTAGGCCAAGATCGTCCGACAGGAGACCCTGGGCATCGATGCGCTGTACGAGAAGAAGCGAAAGCAGGCCGAGGTGGGATGGAAGATGTATGTCTGGGATGGAGACGGCTTAGGCTGACTTTGTGCTCAGCTCGCAATCGACTGCACTGAACGCATCCCGAATCAGCGTCCTCCGATCGCGAGAAGACCACCTGGAGGGGATCTTTGAAGAGGCGTCCAAGAAAGTCAAGGAGCTCGCTACGGGCGGCTCGTACCCCGAAGCCGTCGAATCGTTGATCTTGGAGGTAGATACCACCCAAGCGGCAGCCCGCTACCCTACTGACCGGATCCACCTTTCATAGGTCCTTCTCATGCTCCTTACGCCCACGCTTTCTCTCTCCCATCGACCCAAAGACGCCGAGCTCGTCAAAAAGTCGGCCGAGGCTGCGCAAAAGAAGTACAACGAGATGTCGGGCAGGGAAACCAAGGTCGAGTTCACGGACGATCTGCCGGACGATTCCGCTGGAGGCGTGGTCGGTTCGTCGTTGGGCGGACGAATCAGGGTCGACAATACGTTGCAAGAGAGATTGAAGATTCTGGAAGACAAGGTGAGTGGCGGCGGATGCGGTGGACGGAGGAAACAGGCTGACGATGGGCAGATGCTGCCGGAGTTGAGACACGATCTGTTTGGCGTCAACGAGAACCGAAAATTCTACACGGTGAGTTCTGTGGAACGGGGCGGAGCTGACCATATAGTAAATGGAATATGCAAGACGTGGATTTCGAGATATACCCCTAGAAATTGTTACGATGAAGAGGTTGTGCTAGCCTACGTCTCAAAGACTTCCTCGTAAATCTCGTTGGTCACCGCACTGCACTCGGTCGTCTGCCCCAGCCGATCGTGCTTTAATTGTCAATGGGACCGAAAGATATTTAGCACTCCTTCTCCACAGAGTCTGGGACTCGCTGCCCGACTCAATGGCTTAAGCACCCACCGGGACCGTCCAGGCCACACGGTCTGCCCGGACGTTCCCTTCACCAGGGTCCACCTTTCAAGACACAGGAAAGCGTCGGGCCGACCTGAAGTACAAGTCACGGCGTTGCTGGCAATACCTGGCAGTAGTGCCGAGCAGCTGTGAGATGATGGGTCCTGATTAGATAAGTGTTTCTACGTGTTTACTTGGGCGACATGCCCTCCAAGGTCCTATGTCGATCGGGATGATAGGAGAAGTGCAACGTGGACAGGTAGATCTCTGGACCCGAATGCTACTACACTTAGTGTTCGACACGACGGTGATTTGCCCGATGGGTCAAGAGGTTCGTCGGTGGTTTGCAGCACCACCTCACGGTCAACTACCCGATCAAACGGGATCAGGGCTGCCTATCGGCCTCAAAGGTCCTTTGGTGCAAGCATAGCATTCGAGATTATCTACCTTACGCGTCTCCTTCCAGCGGAATCTTGTTGATCAGCATCTTGGTCGCAATCTCGAAAAGATAGTCCAGACACTCTGCCTGCGTCTTGGCTTGCTCCCAGGTGTTTCCTGCAGGGAGAGCCCAGTCAGTCCACGTCGGTCTGGCGCCGGAACCGAATACTGACCCCAGACATAGAGCCCGTGTCTTCGCACCAGAATCGCGGGTGCGTCGGGGTACTCTGCCATTGCCTTCGTTGGCCGGAATCAGCTTCTGCCACCGTCCTCCTTCAAACTTGTAGCTCACCGCCGCCATCCCATCCGTGAGATCCTCCTCGTCCGCCGTGTTCTCGATGATGGGCACTTCGAGCGTGTCGTAGAAGGCAAGTGTCTTGCCCGTGCCTCCGATGCGGATCCCCTTGATCATTTCCTGGTGGGAGATCTTGAACGATTTCGCCATTCTCGGGAGCAGCAGGGTCAGGAGCACTATGGTGACGAGGTCTCGCATCAGCGCTGTTTGGGGATGCGCACAAACACCCAGACGCGTACCGGCGTGCTGCGAATGCGTATGGATGCACGCTCCAGCATTACGCATGGTGAACGCGTTCCAGAACAGCGGCGTGCAGGCAGATTCCTTCAGACCCTAGGGGCGGAGGTTTGGTCAAGCATCGACCACCACGGAGGAGAAAGAAGCCGTACCTTCTTCGACGGGATGCGAATGAAATCCCGTTGAGAGCCCGGCGTGGGGACCGACGATTGGGCAAAGGGGAGGACAAAGATGTGTTCTGGCTTGATGCGTTCTTTCTGGACTCCTGTGATTCAGCAAGGGCCTTGGTCAACATGTCTCCCTTGGAGTAGGGAAAGCAATGAGTACCTGAAGGAGCTAGATAAACGTGTTCACTGAAGAAGCTTTAGCGGGCGATAAACATGTACGAACATACCCATGGCGTATGCTCATTCCTTGCTCGCCGTCAAGTCATGATCATCTGTCTCGTTTGTTAACACTCACCTCCTCCAGTGCCGGTGACCCATCCGATTTCTGCACGATAAAATATAAGCTCTCTTTCTTCTTTCCTCCTCCCTGCTCTCCGTCCCCTTTTCTCTCCCCCACGTCCAAGGAGCCTCCATCTTGATGTCCGTGTCGCACCTAATTGTCATATGAGATACACTCACCATAGAATTGACGACACAGCTCGCATATCAGATTGGCCGGCTGCCATCCGTTAGCTCTACATGTTGTCTTCGCCTAGCACGCACATGTTCCGGATCATCCGATTTGACCAGGTCCTCTGGATCAAACTTCTCTTCCGACGACGAATCTTTCGGCAGGGTCATGTTTGCGAGCTTGGTGGCGAGGTCTGTCATGAGATACTGTCTCGTATGGCTTAGGCTTGCAACTACAACGCTGTGGACCTCATCAAATAATTCCAAGCTTCTGCTCATTCCAGGCACGCCGATCCGAAAACGTGGTCAGATTACGATTGCGATTTGGTTTCGAGGTATCTCCGATACATGTTGAGACGGTCTCGATGCTCAGGCAAGGAGAACCTATGTGAGAAGTGCGATGCGGTCTCGCTCTCGGACTAGCATGCGTGACTCCTTTTCCTGCTGTTGCTCCCAAAGCTGTGAGCGCCGCAATTCTACCCTCGCTTCCCAGGGTGCCGAAAGTGGCACTGGAGTCGCTCCCCCCACATACGGGAAGCGAGCGGAACCGTCGCGGTTGCGAACTGGATTGGGGGTTCCATTCTGCATCCTGCGTCGGGAGCGAAAGCATGCGAGAGAAGAGCTATATAATCATGCAGGCGAGCAGCATGCTACCCACTCCATCATTCCGCTCCCTGTCTACTGATCTGTCCATCCACCACCCTCAAGCTCAACAGCAATGTCGTCGACAACCGAACAGGCAATCTCCAACATCAACCTCACCGGCGGGTTCCCCTCCTCAAAGGACCTCGCGCCGTCCATCATCTTCCTCGTTCTGGCAAGTACAATCTCAATGCTGAGATATATCGCCGCGCTAATCGTTGCCACAGTATGTCGTCACTTTACCTGTACTCGGGTACCGGATCTTTAGATGGAAGCACCGGTCCAAGATCCTCATTCGACCCACGATCTTTGTGGTGTTCAGGATAACGATGCTTGTCCTTCGGGCTGTAATGTCCAAGATAACCTACGGTGAAGGTCTCCTGAGTAAGCACGGATCCCCTGCACGATGAGCTTCGTCTGACAAACGTCAACCAGTCGCGGAACTTGTCTTTGTCTCTGTCGGCTACCTGTTCCTCCTCGAGCCCCTTGTCTCGCTTTGGGAGCTCCACGTCGCATCTGCCGTCGCTACTGAAGATAGACCTTCCTGGGTGCATACCTTGGTCAGGTGAGTCGAATACTATCACCCTGAAGCGAATCCTGACCTTCGAGCAGAGTCCTACGGGTGGTCTTGCTTGCCACGATCGGCACCGCAGTTGCCGGAGCCGCTCTTATCTCGAACGCCATTTCGGATCCGTCTGATGTCAGCACCGTGACGGCTCTCCGAAAGTCGAGCGCCATCTTGGCTCTCGGTGAGTGCTTCCGTTTCTGGCCGGGGCTCTACTGACTCCCCAATCAGTCGTTGTCGTCATCGCTCTCGCCGCTATCGTGCGGACCCACTTGCAATTCGGCTTGGACGTCAGGGGAACGGCCTATCTCTTGGGTCTCGGCGCGTGGCTCGTGATCGTCGCGGTCTACCGGGTCGTCCAGACATTCGCCACGAGCCCGACCGCGCCAGTAAAGAACCTGGCCGTTTTCTGGACCCTGGGAATCACTTGCGAATTGTAACTGAAGACCCCCTTCTTGAGTTCAAAGCCCTGGAACTGACGCATCTTATTTTCTAGCTTCGCCTACTTGATGATCATCGGAATCTCTATCCCTTCTTTCTTCCCCGCCAACGCCAATCATACCGTCGGAAAGGAGCGACATGTCGAAATGGGTCGAACCGGTCCATCCTCTCGGTAGAGTGACAGAGGCAGATGGAACGACCAGAGTCGGGGGATAGTAGATTGGCTGACCGTATACAAGTCACCTTGTCGACCTGTAGATTGGGGATGCATTCGCAACGATGTAAACGACGTACCGATAGCATCTGATGCTTCCAGTGCCACTTTCACTTTTTGAGCGTGTTTCATCCAAACGCGTGCCCGCAAGAGTCCTTCGCCTCTGTCACGTATTTGTGTATAGCATCGATAGCTTATTCACACACATCCCGTCAATACACCATCTTCGGCATGTCGTCTTCAGCTGAGCTGGACGTCGCTGCAAAACGCAAAGTAAGCTGCTGATTGTCTGGCCCGTCCTTCCTCAGTCCCCTCCGGCTAAGCGCTTCTCTCTAGGCGGCATTGGAAGCTCTCCGATCCAAAGCGAGGGCTCGGCCGGTGCATGGTGGAGCGAGGGACTCTCCAGAAGCCGTATCACCCGAATCACATGTACTGGTCCCGCCGTCATCGTCTCCCCAAACTCCGAGCAATGCGAGCTCGACCAGCAAGTACTTTAACAACATGACGCTGCCATCTTCGAACCTCGCTTCAGTGATGGGCAGCCCAACCTCGGTCATCAACGTTATTAGGCAGCGGCACAATCCTGTTCCCACTCCACAATTCCATCCGACCCCTCCCGCCGCGTCCGCCTCGTTCTCGTACGAAGACTCGCCCGGCACTCCTCAACCACTGTCTCGCCTGAAACCGAAGTACGTCGAGCGGTCGCCGACTCAGGCCTCGAGCTCGAGCGGAGCAGTGTCCCGGACACCCAGCCTGATCTATGCCGCCCAGCAGCAATACAACCAGCAGGAAGAACGTCTGATTGGGCGCCTGATAACGCAGTACCGACACGTCCAGAGGAAACTCATCGTGGAGGCCGTGAGGAGGGCAAAAGGCGACGAGGAGGGAGCGATACGCGAGGTTGCCTGGATATCGAAGCAGGACTTTGCACTTCCAGTCTACCACCCCCCACCGACCCCGGCGCAGCCTCCTCCCCTCTTACCTCCATTGAAGCGGGGCAAGAAGAACGAGAAATCGACCTTGTACAAAAAGCGGAATGGGAATAGGAAACGAGACCCGGATGAAAGCACCGAGGAGGAAGGGATGAGCGAGGATGGTTCGGAGCAAAGCTGGTCCGGGGACGACGGACACAAGAGGAAAAAGCGGAGAAGCCACGACGAGGTCGATGCCGAGGGCGCAGCCTTGAGGGCGTTCAACGAGGACACCGCAGAAGTCATTACGGGCACCATTGGTGAGACACGCGATCTCGTATGGCTCTGCAGCTGACCCGGATCCGCGAAGCATGCAGCGCAGACCAAGCGGCGATCATCATCAAGCTCCGGCCGTACCACGACGCCGACGATCTCCGCTCAAAGCTTACCAAAGCACGAGGAGTGTCTGCGAAACTGTTCGAGCAGTATACCGAGATTATGGAGGGCTACGTCCAGATTGATTCTTGCTTGAACCGCTGCGAGGAGATCGGCAACGATGTCTCGGCCATCCAGCGGATTTGGCGCGGCGCTGGCGAAGTCGACCTGGAGAATAGTGTCGTGGGGACGCCCCGCTCCGACGGGCTGAATGACGTCAAGGTCGACGTGAAGAAGGTCTCGGAACTGCTGCGGGTGGAGACGGATGCGCGGAGGAAGAAGGTTCTGCAGCGGTATATCCAGCAGCAGCCCCGGCTGCTGAGCAAGGGTACGGTCTTGAAGGACTACCAGCTGCTAGGTGTGAACTGGCTGAATCTGCTTTACAACAAGAAGATTGGCTGTATCCTTGCGGATGAGATGGGTAAGCCTTCCAACTGGACTGAAAGAGCCTTGCTGATGAAACACGGCCAGGTTTGGGAAAAACTATCCAGGTCATTGCGTTCCTAGCGCACCTCAAGGAGAACAAGATCAAGGGTCCTCATATGATCTTTGTTCCGTTAGTCTCGTCTCCTTTGTCGAGCAATATCCACTCATCTCGGTTGTCGCATGCAGTGCTTCGACATTGGAGAACTGGACTCGAGAGTTCGAAAAGTTCGCCCCCGACATCGACGTGCTCTGCTATTTCGGTTCCCAGGCCGAGCGTGGCTCACTACGTGACGATATCAAGCGCCTGTTTCGCGCGGGGAAGCTGGAGGTCGTCCTGGCGAGTTACACGCAGGTGGCGTCCAACGACGATCTGTCCTTCTTTAGAAAGAAGATCGTATTCGAGGTGTGTGCTTCTCAGCTTCATCCAGACGCCGGCGATTGATGTCGGAGCAACAAACAGACTTGTATCTACGACGAAGGTCATTCGTTGAAGAACTTTCAGACAAAGAGATATACGGATCTCTTGTCGATCAAACCAAAATGGAGGTTGCTGTTGACGGGTACTCCGCTGCAGAACAATCTGCAGGAACTGGTGGTGGGTTCTTCGAAGTTGACCTGAGTCGTCGAAGATCGCTAATCTCAAGATAGTCGCTCCTGATGTTTATTCATAAGGACGTATTCACGGATGCAGAACAGTACCTCCGGGCGATCTTTAAAGTGCAAGCGTCCTCGCAGATCAGTCTGCTCTCTCAGCAAAGAGTCTCGAGAGCGAGAACGATGTTGACTCCCTTCGTGCTTCGTCGACGCAAGGCCAATGTGAGTTGCCATCCTGCACTCCTGTACTCGGGCTTGATGTAGGCTTCAGGTACTGGATCTACCGCCTAAGATCGAAACGGTGCGAAAATGCGACATGACTACCGCTCAGTCGAAACTGTATCGAGACACCCTGCGGCGATCGCGCAAGGTGCTCGAGGCTCTACCAGACGAGGCCATTGATCTGGACGACGACAAGCCCGCCAAGCCAGCCAAGGGGAAGAAGAAGGAAGCGCCAAAGGCTGCCAGCTCGAGCAATATCATCATGGACCTGAGGAAAGCCGCCAGTCATCCGCTCTTGTTTAGGAGGCTGTATACCGATGCCAAAGTCAAGACGATTTCGAAACAGTGTCTCCAAATGGAGAAGTTTTGCGATTCCAACTTTGATTTTGTGGTGGAAGACTTTTCGGTAGGTCTTTGTCAGTCCTGATTCGGGGCTGCGCTGATAGTCCGGTAGGTCATGAGCGATGCCGAGATCCACCACTTCGTGACCGACCCCGACCACGAGGAACTGATGAAATTCGGCTTGGACGAGTCGGCCTTCATGGAGGGAGGGAAAGTGAAAGCCTTGCGAGACCTCCTTGATCGTTGCAAAAGGGAGAACAAGAGGATGTTGCTGTTTTCACAGGTTTGTTTGCCTCATCCTTGTTGGTGGCGGAAGAGTCCACACTGATATCTGAGATAGTTTACCATGATATTGGATATCCTGCAAGTCGTGCTGGATTACCTCAATGTCAAGTGGATTCGACTAGATGGTGGGACGAGGACAGACGAAAGGCAGACTCTGGTAGACGAGTTCAACGAGGACGAGGAGATCACCGTCTTTCTTCTTTCGACCAAGGCTGGGGGTGTCGGGCAAGTCTCTCCACGATGTTCAATGGATGCAGGCTGATGATGCCCTTAGCATCAACCTGACGGCTGCATCCGTGGTGGTAATATACGATCAGGACTTCAACCCTCATAACGATAGACAAGCGGCGGATAGAGCTTATAGAATCGTGGGTCTCTTCTTTGATTCAATATACTGCGCTAACGTGAGATTGCATATAGGGGCAGGAGAAGGAAGTGGAAGTCATCAAGCTGATCACAACGGATTCTATCGATGTCAGTCTCCCTTAATCCTCTTGAGAATCGGAACTGAATGTACTTGATGCGCAGGAGGACATGCTCAATATCGGGTTGACAAAGCTGCAGCTGGACGATGCGGTCGGAGGCGAAGAGACATCGCTCGGGGATGACGGAGGCGACGACAAGACTGCCAAAGAAGCAAAGAAGTCTCTGCTATCGACTCTGCGGAACAAGTTCGAGGCGACGGGAGACGTAGAAGTCAAGGACGAAGAGGAAAAGGAGGAGAAGGCGGATGCCATGCCGGAAAGTGCTAAAAAGGTGGCCAGGGGTGCTCGGTATGAGTAGTGTGCTAGTTGTGCGTGTCTGTCACTCAATAGGATGGATGGGTTGAATCTCTTGCCGTCCAAATCCCGGTTGTGCATCAAGTTCCAAACATCGACAGTCCCCTTATATGCCTATCGACTGCCTCTCTAAACTGATGGGTGAAGCGAGTTGTCGTCAGCTTGTACCCATTAGGCGTGAAATAGCAACTCACCAGATCGTTATCGATCCCTTCTATTCTCGAATCCACCTCGATCAACGGATTTCGGACGACGTGCTCTATGAACGGGCCGACGTGAATCTGACGCAGCACAAATCGCAGCGAGTCTGTTTCGGGGTCCGACAAGAGTATGAACTTGTAGCCAGTCATCGTTTCGTATAGGTGGAGTTTGTACTGCGAGGTTCGGAACGAGGTGAATGCTTCATCTCTGCGATGATAGGGTGCATCAGTTGAGTTCATCCAGACCATTTCTTATGACGGTCGGACGCGATACTCACTTTCCAGACAGCTTCTTGACCATATTTCTAAGCGAGAGCACGACGCCATAGACCAACTTGGACTCCTCGTCGAACGGTAATCCTGCACGTCCACCGCCGTTGACCTTGGCTTCGGAGGCATTCGAGTTGCGATTCGTCGAATTAGAGAAGATGCTCTCGCGAACGGTCGACTGGGCGGTGGATGACGGAGGGAGACGGAGGACGCCGGGCTTGAGATTGGTGGCCGAGGGGGTCTTGAGGGGACGCGTGCGGTGCCAGTCTTGATAGTAGATGCATTCGCAGTGGCTGCGCAGAATGGCATTCAGTCTCACAGATATCGCAAACAGGGAAGAGAGGGATCTCACCGGTCGTATATGTATAGGGAGAATATCGTCATGGTTTGGGTGAGAGTGATGGCCAGAGGTCGAGGTGCTGGATGTTGATGGTCAATGTTCGACACGTGGATATCGGGTATGGAGATGACGAAACCTCCCAGCCGACTGTTGCATTTCTGTCAACCCACCACCTGCTGTATATATTGTGATCCAATATGGGGTGGCTCGATATCTTCTCTACCGCGAACTTGTGGGACCGTCTCAAGCTGCCTCGGAAGTTCACTCGAGATCTGGTCATCGGTCTACTCGTCGGCTTTACATTCTCCCTCTCGTCCACCTCCTTGGCGCTTTTGGCGCAAGGTTGGAGAAGAAAGAGGGCTGTAGGCAGGATACCACCACGGCCAATAGAGATACGCAGTGATGAGATTGTTAACGGGGTGATCGGGCTGATCGGTCAGTACCACCTGCCATTGGAGAGAGCGAGGTAGCTAATGGCGAATACAGGGAATACACCGTTGATACGGATAAATTCGCTGAGTAATGCGCTAGGGGTGGAGATCCTGGTAAGCTACCAGGCAGTCACGCTTGGCCATCTGCTGACCATCACATAGGGAAAAGCAGAAGTGCGTCCTGCGATGGCGGGTGTGCAAAGTAACCCAGCTGACTAGGAGCAGTTCCTCAATCCGGGAGGATCCGTCAAGGATCGAGTCGCTCTCAGAAGTATGTAAGATACTACAGCTGCGTGACTGACCGCCGCAGTCATCGAGGATGCGGAGGATCGCGGGCTGCTGCATCCTCATACCGGGTCGGTTCTGTTCGAAGGCACCGTAGGTAGTACGGGTATCTCGTTGGCAGCTGTTGGCAGAGCAAAGTTCGTGTTGCCGACGTCATTTCCCGCCCGGCGGTGTTGATAAGTCTCCACAGGGGTTATCAATGCTGCATCATAATGCCTGACGATGTTGCCATCGAAAAAGTTGCGATATTGGAAAAGCTCGGAGCGAAAGTAGAGAGAGTGCGGCCCGGTAAGCCTTTATTCTTCCATCGCGATTCCTGATCGAGCTGACCCTCCGCATCAGCGAGCATTGTCGACGAAAAGCAATTTGTGGTATGTCTCTCGCGTCCAAATCCATTCAGCAAGGTGACTCTTCCCAAAGAATCTGGCTCGGAGACGAGCCCTGGAATTCGGCACAACGACTCTTACCGACTCGCCGAGTCACACTGATGATGTCGTGGTGACATCCTCTGCAACGTCAGCAGAGGTCGACCATGTTACGTCCAAATTGGGAAGCGTCATCGAGCTGCCTTCAATACTCCGACCCGCCTTGGAGACCAAACCCAGAGGGTTCTTTGCAGACCAATTCGAGAACGAAAGTAACTATTATGCCCACTACAGGGGTACCGGCCCGGAGATCGTGCGGCAGACCGGAGGCCACGTTGATGCCTTTGTCAGCGGTGCCGGTGAGCGGACTTGAATGTTAGTACAGAGCGTGAGAGGCTGAAGGTGTCGGTAGGGACGGGAGGAACGATTGCTGGCACGGGGAACTATTTGAAAAGCGTGGTGCCCGGGGTGAAAGTCGTCTTATCGGATCCGGAAGGTAGGTTAGGGTGCCGAAACGAGACTCTGTCTGATTGCGGTGTAGGATCAGGCCTTTATAACAAGGTCAAGTACAATGTCATGTTCGATCCCAAGGAAAGGGAAGGGAAGAAACGGCGGTGAGTCTCTGCCAGCGCCACAAGCTGGAGTTCTGCAGTCTGGCTTACGAGGGAGTCAGTCATCAGGTGGATACAGTAGTAGAGGGGATAGGTAGGTCGGTTCTTGTTCGAAATTCTGATCCTGATGGCGAAACAGGAATCAATCGGGTCCGTAACGCCCCCGAACAGCTAGTGTAGGCAGTTGACAGAGAGATCTGCAGATAACACACAACTTTGCCATGGCCCTCGACATGATTGACGACGCCTACCGGTGAGGATCTCGCTTTTTCTCCGCTCGGACAAGCTGATATTCTACAAAAGCGTGACAGACGTGGAAGCCGTTGCGATGTCACGCTATCTTGTTCTCAACGACGGGCTCTTTCTTGGCTCGTCCAGCGCTTGCAATCTGATAGCATGTGTGAGGCTGGCCAAAACAATGGCTAGGGGGAGCAAGATAGTCACGATACTGTGAGCCGCATCTTCCATTCTCTTCAGATTGAGATTTAACATTGGCACAGGTGCGATTCTGGCACGAGACATCAGAGCAAATTCTGGTCGGACGAATATCTGCAGGCAAATGGGATAGACGTCGTGGATGGCTTGGTAGAGAAGTTGCTGGAATCTTGATGAAATCCTGCGGTTCATTCGACCGGCCGCGGTAGACCTAGCCTAGAGGTCTCACGACATGCTTTGAGGACGGGCAGCTGAGCTTTATTCCAAACAGCTCGCGAACTCCCGTCCTCCTGCCGGCTTGCAAAAATCAATCTTTCAAGTCGCCTCCCTTCTATGTGGTGGAATCTGGATGTGATTTCTCGTTTACAACCGACGACACAGCATGTTCCCAGAGGATGACTGCCTGTAATGTGACAGTGCAATGAACGTTATACGAATGCGAATGCGAGAAGCGTGCTGTGCTTCTTTGACTTGCTGAATGCGATGAATGGACCGCGCCTTCTGACACAGCATGATCCGAAAGGAAGACTGCCTGTAACGCGACAGCACATTACACGTCACACGAATGCGAGAAGCATGTTGTGCTTCTCTAATTTGCTGGGTGCCATGAAAGGACCACGCCATTCGACACAGCATAACCCCAAAGGAAGACTACCTGTAAAGCGAGGCGTGGCGCGGCAGCGTAAGTTGAGCGTTTGACATTCAATTAGAGCGGGTGAGATGAGAATGTGATGCTCCTTTGATTGGCGGGGTCGGGTAGAAGGCCTCCATTCCCTCTGAGGTATAAGAGGGTGTGCATAGGGAAGGGAGTACTCACATCATTTATCACAATCACACTCGCAACTACAGTAGACATGTCTTCCAGCCAACAATCTACCAACGACGAGCCCAAGAAAACGGAAATCCGAATACATGATTCCTCGTAGCAGTTATCGCATGAACTTTTCCCCTTCCATTACTGCAGAGGACCTACAAATGCCGAATCGGCAGAGGCACAGACGGATATACATCGAGAAGCGTACGACTAGGCCACGAACAGATATTTCGTCCTCTACGATCCAAATACTGTTGTTGGTAATAAAAATGTATGCGACCGGGTAAGTCGGCCCTGTCGATCATGAATTCCGAGGTATTGATAATTATAGCAGTGCGTTCGAACGAAAGAGATGTCATATGGAGTGAACACATTGTTTTGGGCTGGGACCAGGGTCCCGAGGCGGACATAGCCATCGCGCAGCGTACATACAAGGACGAGGAGACTTGACGATAAGAGAGTTGGAAGAGATGGATAGCTGTCTTCTGGCCTGACTCCAAAAGCTCGCACCGAAGCAGACTACTGCGGGCGAGAAGGTGAACTTCTGAATCGCATAGCGAAATCGCCGCTCATGCAGGCCTCTACGCTTACCTCTACAATGGCAGAGTCCATCATTTCCCATCTAGCAACTCGTCCACAAAAGCCGCGAAACTCTCATACATCCCATCCATACCTTTCCCTTCCTCAACACCTGCCCTATACTTGCCCGTTTTGACTGACAGACTGGACTCAGCATGCATTAATGACTCAGTCCCTAGACTCACCCAATAATTTTCTCAGACCCAGCTCGTCGGCTCCCGCGCCAAAATCGTTCGTCACATCGTCTCCAACGACGCCCACATCCGCGATACCAAATTCGACATCTCCGTACAGCCCTCTCATCTTCTCGATTCCAAGCTCGAAAAACCGCTTGGTTGGCTTTCCCACGATTTCGGCCTTGACTCCGGTCGCTTCCTCGAGACCACGTATGAATGGGCCGGGTCCCAGGGAGAGTCCAGCGGGGAGGCTGTCGGTCGCGGAACTTTGATGGAAGAGCGATGCGTGAGGCGCCAAAAGGATCGGTTTCTTCACGGTTGCTTTGGTAATCGGGGAAGAGGCTATCGGCTCTCCCTTGAGTACACGAAAAGCTTTATTGAGTGCTGGATAAGAAAGTGCCTCGTCGTGCAGACCAATGACGACCGAGTCGTAGATGGTGTCGGGCGTTTCCGGTGCTAGATGGGCGAACTCTTCTTTGCCAGAAGGCGAGAGGAGAAGAAGGGGCCTGTGGTGGTAAGCGGAAAGGCGAGTGCAAGGTTGAGCTAATGTGACATATACCTAAGCCCCCTATTGTCCACTAGCTGCCTACAAGCGCTCAGAGAGGATAGTAAATCAGCTTCTTGTGCTTGGATCCCCGCGCTCCGGATCTTGGCAAGAAGACTGGCCGAAGACTCCTTGGTGGTGTTCGAGCTGCATCTGTCAGATTAGAACAGTACGGGCTATACGGGTAAATGCACCAAAATATGTGAGGTACCCTTGCCTCACGAAGTCGTTCCAACGCCTTTAGCGATCCTGGAAGCGCTTCATTGCCCTGCACGACGGTCCCGTTCAGGTCGATCAAGAGGGCTTTGATCTTGTGCGGACTATAAGATACATCACTTGTGAGTCGGAGATGACAGCAGGGTGAGCCCACACTCACTTTGCCATCCTTGTCCATGTCATCCGATGCATGGGGAGTACGGGGACCTGCAGCTCGTCCCGCGGCAAATGCGGCGTTCTTCAGGGCATAACGGGAGCCCCGCATCACGGACCTGGCTTTTGCCGGAGAGTCCAGATCGAACAGATGGGCATCGAAGACGGGCTGATGCTATACCCTTCCCACACCCATCGCATCACCTCGAATGTCGGTCGCAGTCATACAAGGGAGCTCCTCCGGACTCGGTCTAGCGCTCGCCCAGCATGTCCTTCGGAATACTCGTCTGAAAGTCTATGCCTTGACTCACCAGTCGTCTGATAAGGATGTCGCCGAAAAGATCACGTCGGGCCTGGACCGTGACAGTGCCGATAGGTTGACCGTCTTGAGCAATGTCAACGTGGCGGAGGAGCGAGGATTGGAGGACGCGGCGAGTACCGTTAAGGAGCGAGAGGGAAGGGGGTCTGTCCGGTTATTGACCTGTCTTGCTGGTGTGGTGAGCCTATGTTCTGCTCACGAACTATATAGCACCCTGTTGACTCGCCGTGGGTCGCAGCTGCATGCCGAAAAGTCGTTAAGTGCCGTTTCGCCAGACACTGCCCTCGATTCGTTCGCGATCAACACCCTCGGGCACCTTCTCACCTACAAACACTTTGTACCCCTCATTCCTTCCAAACGGGACCTCGAGAAACAGCGATGGTCTTGGGCGGACCACAAGACGCTCAAAGACCCTGCGATGGGTCTGATCTGCGACCACAACTCGTTGTGCTTCAGTCTCAGTGCCAGGGTCGGGAGTATACAGGACAATCATCGGGGCGGGTGGTACACCTACCGAGCGTGAGTTTTGTTGTCAGCACTAGGGAATCATGAGGTGACGGGATCCGGTAGCTCAAAGGCTGCACTGAACCAGATCGTTCGATCTCTCGACCACGAGGTGTCTACTTTCCCTGTATTTTCTATAGCATGAGCTTACGGAATCAGCTGAAAAACCGCGCCTCGTCCGCACTGGCAGTCGCCTATCATCCCGGGACGGTTCTCACTTCCTTCACAGCCCCCATCATTGGATCGGATGCCGAAGCGAAGCCCGAAAAGGGAGTATTTACCATCGAGGAAGCGATCAAGCACATGACCGACACGATGAAGCGCGCGCGAAGGGACGAGGACTGGGGAGGTTGTTTCAGGGACTGGAAGGGCGAGCGCGTCGAGTGGTGAGATGTGGGCTCTCGAGGAGCTGGGTCGATGATGGGGGGTGATGCAAATACATCAAATATGTGCGATAGCGGACCGGTCGCATACGTAAGAGCGAATATATCGCACGAGACAGGTATAATTGTGCTGGATATGACCATGTATGTAACCAATTGTACAAACGACAATGCCAAAATCAAGGGGAAGAAATGTGCAAGACTGGCAAATCCAGGCCCTCGTCCTCTTCCATACCAGCCTCGACTCGGCACCCAAACCCACTCTCCCGCTTCTCGTCCTCGACATCCACCCATTCTTCTCTCGCGGGGTTGAATACGTCTCTAAACTCATCCTCAACGAAGATCTTTGTCTGCTCGACGATGACATGCTGAGACATTGAGGACGAGATCAGTTCAGCCATTATCAAGCTACCAAAACGCCACTCACCAGGGCTTCGTGCACCGACCAGATCCTGACAGGCTCCTCGTCTTGCTGCAATTCGACCGGGTAGCCAAACACCATTTGCACCGTTCTCGATGCCTTTCGTGTGCCCTCGATCAAGGTTTCGTTCTTCAATAGAACCTCCCTTACGGCTGAGATCGATGACTGACCCGTTCCCAGACCCAAGGTTGGGAAACCGGTACTCGTCGCGCTGAGGACCTGCGTCGGGGCCGACAGCAAATGGATAATGGCGCCCTTCTCCCCAGAGACGCCCAGCGATCTGATGGGAGCCGAAGACGGGAATCTGAATCTCGTTCCCGGTGTTGGCGATGGCGAGACATCAAAGACAGGTCGAGAAGCCCTCCTTGCCGAGAGGTCGGAGAATGTCGGCCTCGCGGCCGACATGCTTGGTAATCGAGCATGGCCAGGAGTCAAATGTTGGTGAACGATTCCCAGACTGGGCATCCTGGAGTGTCCGCCTCCGCCAAAGGGGCTCTTGCTGGAAGCATGACTGGGCGTCCTCGCGTGGCCGGACAGGATAGGCGTCAAATGCTGACTCGGCATTCTGGCGTGGTTGGGATGCTCGGGAGTTTGGCCGAGGCTCAACCCAGAAGGCGTCCTTGCACCTCCCCCGAATGCCATCGACGGCGATCGAACCGAAGAGATCCGACTTCTCATGGTCGGCGAATGCGATTTCGACACATCGCCCGGTGTCGATGGTCGGGACTTCAACCTTTCGTTGTGAAGCTCTATCAAGAGGGTCTGGATCTTGAATCTGAACGAAATTTGCAGCGGGTTTCGATGAAGAGCCAACAGTTCAAACAAGCTCCACATTATCCACTCGATAATCGTCACGGAAGACAGGCTGGTCGAATCCATGTCATCGAAGATCATCAGCAGATGCGAAGCGATATACTGCCACAGACCCTTCACTCGAGAAATGCTTTCTGGTGCGCGAATGATGATAACTTTGATGATCTGGACTGACAAAACCGTGGTCGCTGCGGCAGCATGGGGAGAAGGCGGAGTCGAAATTGCTTTCGGCTTGCCGTGAGCAGTCGATCGAATGACATAGTGCAGCAGTCGAATCCACAGACTGGCGAACACGGCATCACGGTCGGTATCCTGTGGCGGTTCCAGCATCAAGCAAAGAGGCAGCACGAGCGACGCCAGCAGACTTGCGCTCGTGGGCTGTCGTTCCAGAGTGCCGAGCGCGTCCCCTTTTAAGAACACCGCCGCGCTCAGCAGGCTGACGGCGCTCGACCGAAGGGGGACCAGAAAAACCATGTTGTCCTCCGAAGCCGAGGCCAGCATCTTGATCGATCCCTCGACATAGTTGTCGATAATGGCCCGTGTCGTGTCCTCGTCCAGTGCATACGTCGTACGCTTGATCAACGCCGTAATCTCGTCCAAGACGCCAGAGAAATCCACGACGGCGATGAACTGCCGAAAGAGTTGGGCGATGTCCCTGAGAAACAGGATGGGTCGTGCCGACGACAGGTGGGTTTTCGCCAGACCTCTCACGATGGACGATGCGGCAGGTCCGACAGATTCCGGTTGCTTCTGCAGCAGATCCAACACCATCTCCAGCGTCCGTTTCGTCGCCTGGGCTCCCAGTTGACCCCCGGAGCTCGCAAAAGCTTCCACAAGAAAGACATACTCTCTTCTCGCGCTGATCCAATCCGAGACGCCATTGTCGGACACCGGCGCAAACGCCGACATTGCGTTGTCGTCCCCTGCTTTCCCCTTGCTGATCACCCCGCCCAAAGCTTCCACACCATCCCTCAACAGCTCCCTGCTAACCGGATCCTTGACGGAGGGCACGATGGCAGTGAACAACTTCATGAATCTCACGGCCCTCGTTGAAGCTGGATTAGCAGCGATGACAGTGACAAACAATCTGACGATATTCTCCCTGGGGAATACAGAATCTTCCAGGGTGACTGATGCGAGTTTCGTTGCCTGTCGTTCGGCAGCTGCCGTGCCGATCTCGGAAAGAGCGATTTCCGGCCTCGAGATCATGGCGACCAACGCCTCAATCTCCTCCTTGTCATTCAATCCTCTAATGCCGGAAGCGACTCCGGAACGAGCCGAGTTGCCTTCAGACAGACTGGCCAGAAGGGCATAGACCGTCGAACCTTCATACCCTCCTTCCGTTTCAGCGATGACTGCGCATGTCTGATAGACGTAGGAATCTTGATGGATCCGATAGAAGCTTCTGCCAGCATACTCGATGCAGTCCCGCAGCGCCTTGTCTCCCTTGGAATAGACTTCATAGATTGGCCCCATGGCGGTCTGGAAACCCATGGTCGTGAACAACCTTCTGAACCTAGCCGAACAGAGCATGAAGACCTTGATCGCATGGGTAGAGACCAGCAAGTCCTTTCGCCCGTGAAGTTGGAGGATCGCGCCAACATTCTGAAGAAAATGCCGTAGCTCCGCCCGGTCGTTATAGTTCCGATTGACGGCTCCGAATAGAGTCGATATCAACGACAGCCACGCTCGGCAGAACGGTAGCCAGTGGATACAGCCTCGGATCTGGAGGTTCGATAACATCTTCTTGACCAAGTAAACCTCTCTCGGATTCGTCTTGAGGATCTCGGTGAGGATCAGCAATTGGACAGTCTGCACGTCCAGCTGATTCTCCCTCCAGGGTGTATGGAGTTTAAATCCCGATTCGTCTTCGTGAATCGAGGCCGGGAGAAGGATATGTTCGGCTTTGTTCTTGCGAATGTCCCGTAATGACATTTCGCTGACACTCGACATCAGTCGCGAGATGGTCGACAAAGCGATACCGTAGTGAGGGAATTTGGGATCCGTTCGCAGCACAGTCTTGAGGTATCCCACAATGGCGTTCAAAGCGGCATAGGCGAAGCCAGGCGTCACCGTGGAAAGCGCAGAGTTGAGCTTCATCAGCGCCGTAGGTAGATGATCGTCAAAGCCTTCAGTGAACGGTCGGAGGAACGCGACCGGGTCGTCTCGTTGAAGCATTTTGACCAACTCCCTCGAACTCATTGCGAGATTGCCATTCCGTTCCTCTCCCAGCAAACTAGCTTGATCGCCAATCATTCCTAGAATTAAGGGCGCCAACACCGCCTTCCTCTTTTTGCCCGAATGCGAGTGGCCAGAACCGTTGCTGCTCTTTCGCGTCAAAGTCTTGCTTGGAGAACTCCACTCGCCTGCCACCGTTGATTCCCGCTGCTGAATAGGCGGCAGGCGGGTGACCGGTATTTTTTCCCAATCATTCTGTCCAGCAGTTGACGCGTCTTCGCTCCAGCCCAGCTCCATCAGGCGCTGCCTCAATTCGAAGGGCAAGGTGGGTCCGAATTTCTGAAGGGCAGCATCCTGCACATCGTGGGGTGGGACCCAGACAGGCGATCCAATCTCGGTGGTGACGAACTCGAGTGTCCTTGCCGAGAATTGGAATATCGGAACTCGACGATCGGAGATGATAGGCTGAGAAAGCACTTGGTAGCGCCATCCGTACAACTTCGCCAGGTTCTCTAAAGCAGTGGATCTATTTATAGTATTGGGACTAGCAAGCGTCAATATCGCGCGACCCGATTTGCTACGAAGACCCACCTTGACAATTCGAGCGAAATCATCTTCCTCAGTTGGGTCGGCACCAACTCGGCGCATTTCATCAGAAGGAAGGTTGTCTAACCCTGAGTCAGCTGATTACAAAATAGCAGGAGGAGGGCGAAGGCCACACCTACAGCTTGAGGTAGAACCCCTCCGATCCCGTAATTTCTCCACAAGGGAAATATTAGGCTCTCCCATTCCTCAACCGTTAGACAAGCATGAACAGCCACTAGAAGCGATGTTGCAGCTTGTGGGAGTTTCATGTCGATGATGGCTGATTTATGCGACGAAGTTGGCGGGACTCTGGCCTGTAGCAGATCTGGTATCGAAGTCTGCCGTTTCTCTTCTCCCTGGACGACTGCCGTGGTGTTGTAGATCGACGCCAACGACAACACTTGCTCCACGTCATTCACCGGTGCGTTTGTCATTTCTAGAAACCACTTGACGATGATGCTGATCCGTTGCGATCTGTTTTTTGGATTATTAATATCGCTTCACACCCAAATCCTCACCTTTTGAGTGTAAACGACAGACATCTCAACCTCGTAAGGAGATGGCAGAGCAAAGCCCTATACCCGTCCGGCAGAGAGCCGTCTCTCTCCTACGGTCTGCAATTCAGCACCCAGGTCACAAGCCAAAGCACAAGCACATACCTCGGTATCCAGCATGATCCCCAGTTTGCTCTCCACCGACTCTGCGAACACCTTGATTGCTTTCATCTCCTTGTCATCCAGTTTGTTTAAAGCATTCAGTAACTCGATCAAAACGGCATAGCGGCCCAACTTGACATTCACGATCCGTTTCTCCCCTTCTTTTCCCTTCCCCTTGGACGGTTTGGGTCCGACATCGCCAATGAGAACGATCGTAACCATTTGAGGATCCGCCATCGTCCAGTACCTCGGACCGATGATATCCGAGACCACGGAAACCAGTTTCAGATGCGGGGAGAGGGTCGAAACTTGCGTTGAGGCCGAAAGAGAAAACAGGGGGAGGTAGAATAATTGGGGATGCGACAGAGACAACCAGATGAGGAACGGCTTGACATCTTGCGCTTCCGCTGGCGATAGCGAAATCATACGCTGAAAGATGTCAGATGTAGTTCGGACTCTGTAGGCTTACCGTCCAGAACGATTGAAGACATTTCTTTCCCAGAGATAGCGATACCTTCGATCCCATGAAATGCTGAAGCATTCTGGTGATTTTTAGCACAGGCAAGGATATTACGGCCTGTTTTGCAGCCGCCTCGATACCGGGTGTCCACCTCTGTCCTGCCAACATCTCTTCCAGGACAGTCCTGTACCTCAAGCCGATCGAGTTCTTTCTAGGAGACATGCTGATCCGGAATGGATCGCTCGTATCCCCGTGTTCTTCCTCCTTAACTGAGTCTTGACACTTGACTTCCATGGCGATCAGCAGCGCTCCCAGATGTCTCGCGAGCGTCTCATCTTCCGGCAAATGAGAGATCTCCGCAATGAACACCTCTTCTACGCACTTCCAGATTTGATCGACGAGATGACCGTCGGAGGACCCGATGAGGGTCGTGAACGAGCAGAGAAAGTGCACGGAGGATAGGGAGCGAAGTTGCAGGGTTTCTGGGGGCATGGCGTGCAGTATGGGAGGTGGTGAGAACCGCTGATGAACCATCACCTCAGTCTAGACTACCGGATCGAATAAATCTGCTCACCTTCAGCACCTCACGGTCTTGCGAAAGGAGCCATGTCCACAGGTGATCCTCCATGCCGCCTTTGCTGATAGCTAGCCAAATCACTTCCTTCTCTTTCCCTTCCAGGTCGATGATATTTCCTTCACTCAGGTCCATCAGCAATCCTGCGATAGTGTCCAAATGTTCAGGCAAAGGGTTCTGCGACGACTCCACGGCGTGGAGCAGCGCAATGAGCGAAGAGGAGAGACGGAGGAAATGTGGTATTGTGCCGGGTCGCTCGGTCGAGCGTGGTAAAGAGGGGTCGGCATGCAGGAAGGAGGAGAGGAGGGTAAGACCTCGATGCTGAGTATAATTAATTGATAAGTCGAGACAGAAGAGATACCACAAACCCTTAATTGGCGATCATCCGTTCTGAGGGCATGGCATAGCCACACCCATCTATCGAGCTCTTCCTAGTTTCAGAGTCTTGTCAGCTCCCGAACAATCCTCGTGGTCCACTCACATCCGCCCCATCCGCACCCCAGTTCTTCACAACCGCGCCGAACACCTCGAGGGCTTGTTGGCCCTCTCCTTCTCGTGCAACCCCGTCTCCCAGGAAGGCCACTCCCAGCTCAGCCAAGATGGCAGAATGATGCGGACAGGTTCTCGACCAGGGCTTCTTGGCCCTTGCGGCGGGTAGATGTCTGTGTAGTTCCGACAGAAGGGGCGCAAAGGCCGAAAAGTTTGGATCAAAGGTGAGGCGAGTGTGATGCGATGACGCATGGATCGAGTTGTTTGACGGTCTCCCGTCGGACAGGGCATGCCTTGCTGTTCTGGACAATCGTCGTTTCGACTCTTCAGACGAGCACGCATCCAGACACGCCTTGAGGTCACGCGCAAATCTCCTTCGTTCCCTCGCAATCTCTTCACGCTCTTCCTTCGAAAGACCCATAATCTCAGAGACCCCGCTCATCATGCTGATGCGACGGTCCCCGCCTTGCCCGTATCCCATGACATTTTCCGCCGCATTCTTGAAGCCAAACCGTCCGGCGGCCTTGCTGACTATACCAATCTTTTTCTTCTGATTCGGAAGTTGTGTCCGCTCTTCCGCAGGCGAGGGAGCCAAGACATGATGTCGGACCTGCTGCCAGTGCTTGAGGCCGGGCGAGACAGCTTTGGTCGGAGAGGTAGCCGACCGGGAGGGCACCGGTAGATTGGTGTTGAGCTTTGATGGTTTAGGAGGTTTCGCTCTCGGAGGCGGAGACCCTATCGAAGTCGGCGTGGAAGGTCGAGAAACATGAAATGATGCCGTGGGCTGTGTCTTGGAAGAGATAGGGGAGCCTAGAGGCAGGGGTTGTGTTGAAAAGGTTCTTGATCTTGGTGAATCCGTAGATGGGAGAGGGACAGCAGGTCGAAGTGGGAATCCGGAAGTGGACGACTCTCCCCGACTCGGCAGCTCCGGTGATTGCTCTGGGCTGATGGTGAAGCCCTTCTCATCATCGAGCAGCCTGTCCAGCGGGGTCTCTGGACCCGGCGTCGGCATAGTTGACGAGGCGAAAGATTGTTGAGATCGCAGCCCGTTCTCTGAAGTTGTTGTCGATGTCAGAGTAAGGGCGGAGGCGGAGCCGCTTCGTGACGCTGCCTGTGAAGCCGTGGGAGACGATCTGAGCGGGAGTGGAGCTGGTCGCGCACCCGAAGGTACTCGTCTACCGGGTCTCTTGACCGGCGGAGGTGTAGCCGGGTCAGACATGCCTGCGGAATGGTCGCGACTCTGGGGAAATACGCAGCCTTCATGTGACCGACGACGGTATCTCTACCCCCCTTTTGCTAGCGGATGAAGGGCTCTCTGAGTGTGTTGAGTGCCTTCTTGGTGTACTTGATGCAACGTTGTCACTCACGTCCCGTAGAGGACGCCAAACAATCATCGTCGGACGCGAGAGCCTCCACCTTGATAGCGGGATCAAATATGCCACACTGGCGGTAAAACGGGGCCAGCTGAGGAAGGCAAGTCAATCTCTTGGACCACCATTCATCCCATCAACTTGTACAGAGATCGCGACAGCAGCAACATATACCGCAGCGTGGGACAGGAGAGGGCCACACGCTCACACGACCCATTCAAGTCCACTTCTTTCCCCGCCTTGAAGCTGTCGAAGTCGTCCCCTGGCTTGGACACCTCACTATCGGTCGAGAACTGACCCTAGGGGCAGAAGAGTGGGTTTACCTCAACCCGACTCCTTCCGTGCTGACCTTTACAGGAACAGACTCGCGCTCATCAGCTAAAAACATCATCGACAAAGATGGCGTCTCCGGCGTCCTCTCCGCCAGCCGCGAAGAGAATCAAGCTCGACCCATCTTCTTCTAACAGCGGGGCGCTCCCCCTTTCCCCCTCTGCATCTCCGCATAAGTCCAATGGGTACTTGAATGGTAGCAGTGGCCATGCGGCTTCACCACCACTAGCCACGTCAGCGCCGCCTCTCGCAGAAGCCTCAATATTATCCTCGGTCCCCGTTCCTTCCTCGCCGCCTTCCTCAGACGACGAAGAGGAGCCTGTCCACATTCCAGAAGAAGAGGACCTGGGACGCAGGGACATGTATCTCGATACCGTGAGCCTGCCTATCTGCCCTCCCTCCCTCCTTTGATTCATGCTGATTTCCTTTCATAGGTCGAGAGGCGGAATCTCGACTTCGACTTTGAAAGATTGTGTTCGAAATCCCTCAGTAACATCAATGTGTATGCCTGTCTAGTATGCGGGAAGTACTTTCAGGGGCGAGGACGCGGAAGTTGGGCGTATCGCCATGCAATGGGCGAAAATCATCGTGTATGGTTGAATCTGGAAACGGAAAAGGCGAGTTTCGTGTCGCTTCTGACGTGTGACTGCTCTGACGTGCATTGGCAGTTTTACGTTCTTCCGGAGGGCTATCCAGTCTCTGATCCATCCTTGAATGACATCTTACATGTCCTCAACCCCCGGTTCAAAGGCGAATCCCTTGTTTCGCTCTCGACCCTGCCCTCACCCTCATACACCCTTTCGTCGCAACCATATCTACCCGGATACATCGGATTGAACAACATCAAGCAAAACGATTATCTCAATGTCGTCATCCACCTTCTCCTCCACGTTCCACCCCTCAGGTCGTTCCTCCTCAACCCCAATACCCCTCAGCTATCGGACGCGAATCGACCAACGGAACTCGTCAAACGGCTGGCCACGCTAGCTCGGAGGCTGTGGAACCCTCGACTGTTCAAAGCCCAGGTATCGCCCCACGAGTTTCTGCAAGAAGTCGCTAAGCGATCGGCCGGCAAGTTCAAGATTACGGAACAGGGCGATCCGGTCGAGTTTCTCGGCTGGATAGTGAATACGCTGCATCGAGACTTGGGAGGAAGCAAAAAGAAAAACTCGAGCGTGATCTACTCGACGTTCCAGGGCAAGGTCAAGATAGAGACTCAACAAGTCATCACGCACAAAGATGCTGCCCGTCCCATCTTTGATATAGGAAGAGGTGTGTTATCCCTCTATGACAAGACGGACATAGCTAAGGCTCGGATCCGCTTCCTAGACATTCAAACCATCTCGTCTCCTTTCCTATTCCTCGCACTAGATCTACCGGCAACCCCCTTGTTTCAAGATATGAATGAGAAGAAAATCATTCCACAGGTCCCTCTTTCGGCCATCCTTGCCAAGTTCGATGGCAAAACCACGCAGGTGATGCGAGCTACTATACAGTCGGTCATTAGCTGAAGCATCTTTCTCCAGGAATTCGGCCCGACGCTGAAGAGGCATCATCTAACATCCCTCCCTCCCTACCTGATACTCCACATTAAACGATTCACAAAGAACAACTTTGTCGAAGAGAAGAATCCAACGATCGTCAACTTTCCATTACGAGGCGTAGAGCTGAACGACTGTGAGCTTTTCTCTCTCGTCAACTCATGAGCCAGCTCGTATTGACTATGAGCCTCACAGATGTGGAAGAACCGCAATCCCTCTCGACAGTGTACGATCTCTTGTCCAACGTCACCCTATCCTCCACGCTCGCTTCCACATCTTCGACATCGGGCAATAAGAAATCGACCCCCAAGGATCAAGATGCAGACATCAATTGGAAGATACATGTTCGCGCTGGCAAGGGGGGCGGAGAGGACGAAAAGTGGCTCGAAATGCAGGATCTGCGGGTGGAAGAAGTTCGGAAGGAGATGGTGTTTTTGGGCGAGACGGTGATTCAGGTCTGGGAGAGGAGATGAGGGCCGCATCGTTTGCCGATACCCCTCACTTAGACTGCCCGATGGAAGCGGGGGGTTGGAGTGCCGCAACGCCGAGATGGACCAGGGTTTATCTCGCGTGAGTCGTGTTTTGTTTTGTTTCCCACTAGATCATGTTCATACCGGTTTCATTTCAAGTTTTCATCAGAACAAATTTCGGTTTCGGTCTCGGGTGGGGGCAGAGAGTCGATGGCTTGGTCGTACTTTCCACGAGACGAAATGCATGATATGGAAAGCAGAGAAAATCGAATGACAATCCTAGAGGAGACAACTACAGTTTACTGGATGCTAAAATATGCTCAAGCCGAATGGTGTATCGTATCAATCCGTCGTCCCGAAGAACGCACACCAACGTGTGCTCGCCCGACGCTCTTCCGCACTACAATTTCTCGAAAGCGAACGCCATGTATAGGTCTACGATGATAGACGATTTCGGGTCAGCGGATCCTTGACTGAATGCAGAGTGGGACTTACTCGCTGCCTCCCACTGATCGGCGTCCATGGCGCTCTGACCGTTCTGATCCACCACACCCATCCTGCCCAAGAGCGGCCCGAAATCGCGCGAACCTTGCTCCTCCTGCAGAACCTCGTTGAACGACTTCTTGTAGATCAGCCGCATCTTGTACTCAAGCGCGAGTCTAGCAAAAGGCAACGAATCAATGTCTGGCTCTACCGCGATTGCGAGAGACGATAACGTACGACTCGAAATTCTCCCAGTTGACGAGGTACTCTGGAACGCCCTCGACTGCGTCTTCCAGGTAGAACTGGTACTGGTGTCCGTAGATGCCCTTGTGGCGTCGTTCCGTGAACTCGACATAGTAGCAATTGTTGCCGAATCGCAGATCCTCTTCGTCGTCCGGTATGGCATTCAGTCGTTCTCTGCGGACTGATGTTAGCTTGAAGCCTAAACAGTCGTTGATTCCACGCAGACTCACAAGAGCAGATCTGAGTCTGGGATGGTGCCTATGAAAACACCGCCTGGACGCAGGTTCCGCGACACGTTCTCGATCATCATGCGCGCCTTCGAGGCTGACTCGAAGGCGTAGTGCATGCAGAACTGCATCGTCACATTGTCGAAGGGCTCACTCGTCAGTGCTTCCGGCACGACGGTGTTGATCGATTTCTGAAAATCAGTGTCAGTTGATTCGTACAAGCGGCTCGACGTGCACCAAACCTACAGCAAAACAATCGTGCGCAAAGAAGTGCGCCTCGAAGCCGGGTCGGTTCATGGTCCTATAACGACCTTCTGCTTGTTCGACAGAGGTGTCTGCGAGATCTGAGAAGGGTAGCATGAGCATTCGATCGGTTTCACCAAGGAGATTTGAGACGTACCTAGTCCGAGATAGAACCGGATCCTCGCTTGTTTCCACTTGTTCAGGTCACCGCCCTTACCGCAACCGATGTCTAGCACGCGTGCTCCTTTACCAGGCGGCCTCCACGCAAATTTGCCAATCAAGACGGACTTGATCCAGTTGTTGAACTTTTTCAGACCAATGATGGGGGAAAACTCTCGATGTTGCACGCCAACTTCGGGACGTGAATTGTCTGAAACACCCTGGTCAGTTTCACGCCTTTAATTTCAAGCTTGTAGCGATGCTTACAGTGCTCAGCGACCGCCTTTACATTGCCGACGTATTGCGTAGCCGACACCTTCCTCCTCTGAAGATCGCGGCCAACCTCTTCCTCCGGCTCGGGGTGTCGTTTCCGATGATTCGCCTCCTCTCGATTGCCGCCAATGCTTCGCTCCGAGTGTTGTCGACTCCTCGCTGACAAATGCGGCGTTTCCAGGCGGTCGTCCGATGGCCTCCCAACCGAACTCGATGCCGAGCCCCGCCGCGAGACGTGCGATTGAGACCGCCTGCTGTCTGACATTTCGCCGTGATTGGGGAAATACGACACGTCGTACTCGGACGGCTGTTGCGATTGATTGCGGATGCCTGGCGAAGGAGCAGACCACGAAGGGGCGAGTTTCGCTTTCCTTTTTCTGAGCGGATTATTGGCGAGACCGTGGCTTCTAAAGAAAGTCGCTTCGTCTGGATGAATCGGACGGAGAACGGAGGTAGGACGCGAGACACGCCTTGGATCATATAGTGACGCTCGAATGGGGGAAGGGGTGCGCGTGGGAGCATATTGGGGCGAGAAACCGGGTGGCTGACTCGTCCGTTGTTGATACGAGGACGAGCGGGGTCGAATGGATTGGTCTTCCGACAATCGTCTTACAGACGTCGATGGAGAAGTATTCTGAGGGAACGAGGGAGGCTGGAACGAAAAGGGATGGGAGGCGGTCGATCTCGACGACGAGGGTCGAGAGGTGATGGGTTGGGCCAGCGGGAGATGTTGGCTTCGGGGGGAAACGGAGACGGACGGAGACCGAAGTGGAAGATGACCAAGGTCGGGATGATAAGGGAGGTCGGTCGGCGGCATCATCGGATGGCGGGGACCTCCCGATGCTCGTCGTGTCGACGACTCGGTAAGGGTGTCGTAGTGAGCTCCATGAGGCGAGGGGTGGTACTCGGAGTATGGTAGGTGGGCGGTGTTGACCTTGGGACTGGGATTATGTTGGGAGGGGAAGGGTGACCGAGACGAGTCTGACCGACTGCGAGCATAGGCGGATGCTGGAGTTGTTGGGGCGAGAAAGCCATTGGGATCGAGATAATGGTGCCTAGGACCTGGAGAGGGATTCGATGGGGAACTGTCATGGGCGAGCGAAGAGTTGGAGGTCGACTTGACGAGCGGTGCCGAGGATTCGTTCAGCAGGCTCGAGATGCTCGGGCGTGGATGGTACCCCTCCTCCTCCTGGGCAGAGGAGATCGACGAGCGTGTCCGCTCGCTCGTCCTCGTCGAAAACCCCTCCGACGGCGACACGTCGTCATTCAGCAATCCCCTCAGCCCGCCTTGTCCAGACCGTATTGACAACCGAGTTCCGCCCGAGGGGGACTGGTCGAAGGAGGGCGTATGAGATGATCCGTTTGCCACTACGAAATCGTCGTTTCCGGCGGACGGCGTGTACCTCGCAGCAGAAGTCGACTGCGCTGCCCATGATGATGGTTCAGCTGCGGCTGGCGAGGGCAGTTCGATATCTCTTATCGGATCATACACCATAGCGGGAGCTCCATTCAGTCCGGGTCGACGCGAGACTAACGAAAAAGTTTTGTTGATGTGTTCAATTCGCTGACACGTGGAGAGTAATTCGAAAGTTGGGCGACGGCCTTCTTTATCGTGCCATGATGGGTCGTGTGGCTTTGTTTGCTGCCCGAGGTTGAGCTGACAGGGTTGTGCTGCGTGATGGATGCAATGGAAGCGACGTGATGGGATGGAGAACGAGATGAAAATCGAGGTCATGTTGACGAGTTGGATGTGGCACTCGACGATCCCACAGGCGCTGTCCGGCGTTATCCATTTCCCCGCGGATGCTGTAGATCTATACGTCTTGTTCATCTCGTCTGCCCATCTCCTTCTACTCCTATGCATAGCGTCGAGCACCATCGGACGGCATCAGCAAAAGACAACAGTTCTCAATTCCGATTGCGCAATGACCACCGCGGGTCCCTCACGCGGCCCTGACAGCTGGCGTCCGACGAAATACCTCGAGGCTCACCATCCCGACAATGAGGAGGTGCTGGAACAGGCCGCCTATCAAGCAGCTGTAACGAGATTGAGCGCAGACGCAAAGGCGCGCAAATACAAGCCGAGGAGGACGGTGGATTATATGGGCGGCGTGCAGAAATGGCGTATGGTGCGTGAATGCTGTTGCTGGTGTTGAGGTGTCTAACGAAGGAGGATGCGCAGATCACCAAGCTGAAAGCGATACCCGACTATCGGCCATCGATACATCCCAACCCTTCCGATCTCGTCAATGTGAGTAGAGCAATACTAGATCAGCGGTGTGCTAATGCTTGAGCAGCTCCTTCCACCCGCAGCAATGCGGCTGAATCCCTCCACATCCATCTGCGACCACTTTGTGCACATTTCCATCAATAAGGAACGTTCACCGACGAGGGTGGTAAAGGTACGAGGTCTCTCATGAGTAACCGGCCAGAGTCTGACCCGTCTGTAGTGGACGCCAGATAGTCGTCGTCTGTTGACCGGGAATGACAAGGGTCAATTCACATTGTGGAACGGAGCTTCTTTCAACTACGAATCCATCACCCAGGTCGGTTTTCAAGCTCCAGATACCACTATTCCACCACGCTGATTCAATGTCCAGGTGCACGACGATTCCATCCGCTGTTTCGCCTACGCCCACTCTGGCCAGGCTCTCATCTCGGCAGACAAGACCGGTGTGATCAAGTACTTCACTCCCCACCTCACCAATATCCACGGTTTCCAGGCGCATCGAGAAGCCTGTCATGGTGTGGCATTCTCGCCAAACGACGAGCGGTTTGTCACGGGAGGAGATGACGGACTGGTCAAGATATGGAGCTACAGAGACGCCAAGGAGGAAAGGATACTAAGCGGTAAGTGATGCTCGCTGCACTTTCGGAAACAGCCGCTGATGGGTCGCTCCTGGTAGGGCACGGGTGGGATGTCCGTTGCGTCGATTGGCATCCGACAAAGGGTCTCGTGGTCAGTGGTTCCAAGGACATGCTCGTGAAGTTTTGGGATCCAAGGACGGGCAAGGATCTGTCTACGTTGTGAGTGGAATATTTCTCCTGTCTCTGTAAAGACTCGCAGGACTCACGGGTCTTTCGTAGACACTCGCACAAATCGACGATCAACGCCTGCAATTGGGGTCCTGATGGGCATCTCGTTGCCACGGCTGGAGGAGATGGCATGGTGCGCCTGTTTGATATCCGAACATTCCGGGAGCTGGAGGCGATGAAGGGGCATACCAAGGAGGTCAATTGTGGGTCATTCTTTGCTCCCGTTGAACGGAGTGCTCATCCTTTCCCCCCACTCAGGCATCGAGTGGCATCCAATCCATCATTCCCTCCTTGTGTCAGGCGACGCCGCAGGGACCATTTGTCACTGGTCCCTCTTGTCGCCGGACCCCTCCAAACCGACAACGGTCCTCGAAGCCGCGCACGACGATGCCGTCTTTTCGCTGTCCTTTCACCCGTTGGGCCATATACTGTGTTCTGGCTCGAAAGACTATTCTGCGCGATTCTGGAGTCGCGCACGGCCCGTCGGCGGACAAGAGAACGACAAATGGCATCTTGGAGAAGAGCGTGCCGCGGGCGTGGAACGCAATCAGAATATGGCGTCCGAGGATCGTTCCAACAAGCGGACGCGGGAGGAAGAGGGGCCGACGGGCCATCTTCCGGGGCTGAACCAGTCGTACTCGTCCGGCCCGGCGCAGTCTCACTCCCTCCCCGGCTTCGGCATAGGGAATGGACATCAGAACTACCATTCGAACCAAAACTTGCCCGGGTTTGGCGGTGCGCCGCCCCAGTACAGGAACGGAGGAGGGGCAAATGGGAATGGGAACGGGAGCGGGAATGGAGGCTTTCAGAGAGGGGGAGGACCGTTGCCGTCGCAGGACGAGATGCTGCGGAAGAATGGAAATGGGAACGGGGACGATCGAAGAGGGTACGGCGGCGGCGGTGGGAGCCGATGG
>JASZXS010000125.1:0-39050 GCA_035521475.1 Tremellales sp. Uapishka_1 | reverse complement strand
CCCCTATCCCCTATCCCCTTGAGTACATCTAGAGAGAGAATGCATTGTACTGGTAACCGACCGACCCGACCGCCCTAGCTCTGATCCTGATACGCCGGGTGACGGCCAATCTGGACGTCCCGCTTGCCTATCAATGTCCGTGTACCCCTCGACGACGAGTGCCGCCCCATCTGGTTCTCGTCCTCGTCGCTCTCCTCCTCCTCCGGCAGCTGGGTCAGCGCGAGCCCCTCCTCCTCGAACGCATTGAAGAGCGTGGAGTTCTGCGCGCGGTAGATGCTGGACCGACGGCCGTGCGAGGCGGACTGGAGAGACCCGTCCGCAGAGTATCCAGGTTGCGTGGGTACGGAACCGTAGCTCCATAGTGCGGGGCCGTTCGAGTCGAGGGATAGCCGACCAGACATGGACATCCGGGGGTCTAGGCGGCGTCAATAAGCCCGACCTAAAGGGGAATGCATGTTGAGACTCACTCATGAGTACGGCTTCGAGGGACGAGGCGTGATGCGGCTGCTCGGGCGATCGCGAAATATTCAGAAGATACACTCCCATAAAGATGATGAGGAAACCGCAAATCAACGAGATGGTGTTTACCCCTCCGGTCGTGTTGAAGCCTTGGAACAGGATGGCGGACGCGATGATGGTCGCGGTGGAGAAGAAGACATAGTAGATCGGATTTACGCTGGCGATATCACCGGGGATGAGCACGATGAAGGGGTGCAAACGTAGAAGAGACAAAAACATACACGTTGGTCGAAAACGTGTCGAGGGCCTTGTTGAAGTAATTCTATAAGTATGGTCAGCTCCAGAACAGCAAATTCTTGAGCAATCAGAGACCGCCCACCATTTGAATGACGATGCAGCCCACGACGACAAATCCAAAGACCCAAGTGCTCAGATGCGTCAATTGATTATTGCCCGCAAACGTCAACTTCAGCGCGATACCGAAACCCTGCCATCCACAATTATCAGCCTTACACTCAGGATCAACCGGACGAAACCTCACCTTAATCGCCATCACGGACACGGAGCCAACCAGCGAACAAATGGACAGATAAACCATGGGGTTCTTGGTTCCGTAACGCGGGGCGACTCGAAAGATCATGTAGGTGGAAAAGACGGTCACGAAGAGTATGTAGGCCAAGAACGCTGATTGTTCAATCAGGTTACGAATTGGAAGTCGAAATCGAGGGAGAGGGTCCTACCTGGCTGTGCAGCGTAGCCCAGGATCTCGTCCACCGTTTCCACCTCCTTATCCGACGGAGCATGCAGGACAATGATGACCGATCCAATCTGGAGCGTCCAAAATCAGAGAAGCTCCCCCTAGTCCACAGTACCGCAATATTGACCGAGAAACTCACAATGCAGGAAGTACATCCGCATATCCCGAGTCTGCCCAGCTTCTCGTCCAGCAAGAGAGAGGCCAGAATTGCGCTACATAATAGAGGTCAGTGTTCATCTTGGCTTATCGGAATGCTTAGCTCTGACCTACCCAACGATGACAGACATGGCTCCTAGCGGCGTGACCAGGATCGCAGGCGCAAACGTATAGGCCGCAAAATTCGCGACTGGGACGGGGAATCAGTATTGACCCACTCCGCCAACCGTCTCCAAACTGACCTTCACCTAGCACCACTGTTCGAGACGCAATCCGTCAGCACCCACCTATGCTCATCCGAGAGAGACATGCGTACTCGTTATCATGCCCGCCCACCAGATCGGATTCCTGAGGTATGTGAGGTCTTCTGCTGTTTCCTCCATCAGTCTTGCCGCGGCGACGACATCCGAGAGTTACACCTACACGCATTTTTGGGTCCGTTCTGCAGCTGGTGCGAATTCGAATGAGAGTACTGCTCTGAGCGTTTCGCCGCATCGTTGAGACCCTAAGGTAACCCTGAGCTTCTCACCCTCCGGTATGCAAGGAAGACCTACCTTCTTGGTGATGATGAAACTCGAGCTGTCGTCTTCCGTCAGCGAGCCACATGCACAAATACCACCTCAACTGACCCGATAGCAAACGATCCCGAGAAGGCGATGATGAGACCGATATACTTATCTTCTAACATGGTCGTGATGGTTGCATAGAGCTATTCGAACTACGCAAGAGAATGGACGTGTCTCAGACCAAGGTCAGCGCGTGAAAGTGGCACCCTCCGTCGAACAAGGTTTATACTACTCGAGGATGATATAGGGAGCGTCAGATCGGAGTACAAAACTGATGCATAGTCGCTGGGCATAGGTAAGATGCAGGTATATATATTGTAGGTTAAGTGAAAAATCGGAAAAGGACGGCTGAAGCAGCAGATCAGCTCTATCCACATGGACGTACCAAAAAAAACGTACGTGGAAGACTATTCTTCAGACTGAGAAACCCTCGCCATCCATTGTCGCAGTGTGTCCGAGAGTACACCGGGTAAGGCCTCGACATCTCGTAGAACGACATAGAATTCGAAGGGGAAAGTGTCGAGATATCGTTCCATCTCGAGCTGCATTTCTCCGTTGACTTGCTTGTATGCCACGGTCTGCATGGATAGGATCGACGGCCGTTGTGAGGCAGGAGCTGTCGAAGGCGTCGTCGTGGTCGTCGCCGTGGTAGCAGGCCCCGATTGATGGAGAGAATCGACGATCAAGAACACGATCATAACTCGCTCCTCCAGCGCTTTTCGGAGCAGCGTCCTGAGCTTGTGATGGTCCTGGCAGACTCCATCGGAAATGATGATCTGCAATTGCCAAAGATCCGGCGCCGAGCTGCTGGCCGCTTGCTTCTGTCGTGCCTCCGCTAACGTGGACAGCGTTCTTTCCACAAGGGCGGCCACGTCGGTCCGATGTTGGTCAAACCTGAACGAATTCATCACTTTCGCGCCATCGGCGTCAGTGAATCCAGCGTCTCCGAACGAGTGTAGAATGTCGACTGCTTCGCCGAAACGAGCGATAGACACCTGACCGACTTCGAGCTTGTTCAGGGCTTGCGACACCATTGCCAAGGTCTGATACGCCAGATGCACCGAGTGCGATTCAGCCATGGATCGAGAATCGTCCAGGGACAGCAACACCTGGTATTCCCGGCGCGAGGGCTTCGTCCGTCTGAGCCAGATTTTGTCCTTGGTGTACTCGGAAGCAATGTAGGGGATGATTTTCCGCATGTTCAGTCGCTTGCCCGTCCGAAAGTCGCCTTGAAGTCGAGTGGCCAACGTCGGTTCGAGAATGAGTCGGAGCTGCTCGCAGAGTGCGTAAGATAGGTCGCTCGTCAAGGACGAGTAGTGTCGCCAAAGCTCCTCGCCGGTGTCCCCACCGCTGACAGGGTGGATCTCGTCTCCCATGCGGATCTCGATCTCGTCAATGTCGACATCTGGTCGGGTTTCGGTAGCCTTCTGAAGGTCGTCTCCGACATCCACCTCATCCAGCTCCATAGTTTCATCTTGAGCAGGTCCAGAAGAATGACCGCCAATATCCGCTTGGGTGAGAGCCTTTTCATGCTCGCCATCTCGGGACTGATCCATCTTGATGGTGTTCTCGGCTTCTCTGGCGGGTGGCTGTCTCTCCTCTCGTGGTTCCGTGTCGTCCATACCCCTTTCACCATCGTCGTCGAGCTCCATATCCTCGTCCAGAATCTTCAGATCCGCAAGCTTTTGTTGTTCCTCTTCCCCTGCGGGTCCGAGAGCCTGCATGTCTTCCTCTTGGTCATCTTGTAGATATTCGACTTGACCCGGTGCTTCGGTCGGAGCGTCTGGTTTGTCGGTTGGCACCTCTCGTTCGGTCTGAGACAAGATCTCATCTCGGCGACGTCGAATCTCCTTGAGAATATCTCCAAGACTTCGCGTGGACTGGGGTTGACCTTCGCCGTTTGCCGGAAGAGGCGCTCCGGAAGAGTCGGTGGGACCGTCGCCGTTTTGTTGTTCAGAGGTGTTCCCTCCCTGAGGTGCAGATTGCTCCCCGCTACTGGCACGTTAGTGGTCATTCCCCATCTCGATACAATCGACTCACCCCTCTTCTTCGGCTTCCGCCTCTACTTCCTGATCGGCAGACTCCTCATTCTCCACAGTTTGCTCGTCCTTTCCAATCGGTTCACACTTCTTATCTGTTCCACCCTTTTCCCCCTTGCCAAAGTCAGAAGCCTCTTGGGCTTGAGCATCGTTCGAAGATGACAAGTCCAGATTCTGGTTGATACTCTCGGGTTCGTTGGAATCCTCTTCGGTCGCACCCGTAGCTTCGGGAGCATTCTCTTCGGCGTCTCCGCTGTCGTCCTCCCCTAGACCGTCAGTTTCGGGTTCGTTTCCGTTCTCCTCTTCGCGCTCATCGTCGCCAGACATAGCAATGTCGTCCTCCAGTCCATCTTCGTCGTTATCCTCGTCACCGTCATTACTTCCCAGATCCAGATCTTCGGGAAGATCGAGTTTGTCGCCTTCGGGGGCAGCTACTTCGTCCTGGTTTTGTCCGGAAGGTTCAGCTTCATCTTCTTGGCCCTCCACTCCGTCGTCTTCCGTGGTATCGTCATCATGCGGGGTTTCATCGTGCTGGGTATCGTTAATCTCGGCGGACTCCGGAGCTTCTTCACCCTCCTTGTCGTCTTTGGGTTTCTTCGAGTCTTTCGTTTCGTTTTCTTTGGCCGTCATTTCAGATTCGCCTTCTTTCTCTTGGGTCTTTTCGTTCATCAGGTCTTCCCCTCCGTGCTTCTCTTCTTTCTCATCCTCGTCTCCCCAGAATTTCTCATCTACCGCGCCGGGATCAAGCGGATCGACATCACCAACATGATCATCGTGTTCTTCATCCTCCCCATCGCTCCCATCTTCGTCTTCTCCCTCCTTTCCGTCCTCCAAAGCGCCTTCGAAATCGTTCTCCATATCGACCGCATCATCATTGTCCTCTTCGTCGTCCTTCTTGTCGCCCGCTTCTTCCTCCTCCTTCTCTCCTTGGAGCCCTTCGACTTGACCCTCTTCCTCGATTTCAGAGCTGACATTCTTGTCGCCCGTTCCAGCTCCCATACCCGTGCCATCTGCAGAATCTCCTTCCTTGTCATTCTTGCCAGCAGCTGATTCCTCCGATGGCTTGCAGAACCCCTTCTGGGCGAGATCCAGCATGATTCGGCCAACGACATAGCCGAGCTTGTAAGTAGCTTTGGTCGTTTCGAGGTGCTTGGCGATCGCTTCAGCATAGCTGTCCCTCAGTGTTTCGATGAATGGCAGGATCCGAGCGAAGCAGTTTGGTAGGACATCGGATGAGCACCCGGACGCGAGATGCGAGGAAACGGTTTGCGCAAACGACTCAAGTTTTTCCGCTATGTCAGGAACTCGTAGAGATCCGATGAGGCGCTTCTGGGTCGCCAAGTAGCCTGGGATATGAAGTCTCTCGTCATCGACAACCGACTCGGACCGAATCGGTTGGTCCATTTGTTGAGCAGCAACCAGCAAAGTCTGGATGATCTCATCGCTGCGAAGCCATAAGTCGCTGGACAGTTCGATGCCATTGATCAATTCCGGAGTGAATTGATAGGCTCGAACCATTTCCGCTACCGGGCCATACAGGTGAGCAAGCTCCGGGACTGTAACAGCTTTGAGACTGAACTCCTGACACAATCTGGCGAAGAGTCGAGAAGCGCTTTGAAGAAGTTCGAGATCGCCTGTCTCGAGCTAAGCGACACTCATATTACTGCCAAACGAACTCACCATCAGTGTAGAGTTGCCATCCAGAAGACCTGATACTAGCCAGACCGACAGTCAAGGCTTTGTTTAGTATGGTAGCATCTTGTCGGACATCGTGAAGGGATTTGAGCTCGTCCACAGTAGCTTGGGATCCCTCTAATTCTCTGAATTGGCGTATACCTTCTTCAACTTCTCGAAGGGCGTCTCGGATTCTGCCGCAGTTCTTCTCGGCGAGTATGATGGCGTCGAGGACAGATGGACCACCGGATAGCGCTTTGGCCTGGACACACTCTCGAAGCCGGTCTACAGCACCTCCAAACAGGGCAAGCGACCTCAATTCCGAGCTCAGACTAGATATCGTTAGGATCCTACGCCATCAAGCGGATCGGTGACTTACATATCTCGCTCGACGAGGGCCGTAGCTTGGACAGATTCGGCCATTCTTATTCCCCTTTGCAGATCTTGAGACGCGATATCGGGACTATGTCCGTTGAACGCCGCTCTGAGGGTTGACATGAGAACAGCAGATCGGTGATGATAGCTGTCAACCTTGTTGATAACGGCTCGGTCGAGATGTTCCGGAATCCCCTCGATGACAAGAGAAGGTCGTTGCGTCAACCAGAGCACCGACTGCTGTCGAGCGAGCTGATCTGCGCGCACGTTTTGAGAGAAGCCAGATGCTCGTAACGCCTTCATCAAATCCGCAAATGCCTTTCTCTTTCGGCTGGCAAGATTGTTGACGATCTTGGTGTTTTCTTTCGTGAGATTTAATGGCGTAGCTTTAGCGAGCATCGCGGCCGTCTCGATGATCTCCACCGCCATTTCCTCCAAATCAGACGTCCCGGTAGTCGCCGAGCCTTGCCGAGCATAGGACAAAACCTTGCAATATCGGTCGAACGTCCCTTCGAGTTGCAGCAGATGGTCCGGAGCTGGGACGGCAGACGCCACCCTGGTGGCTACAGCGGAATGGCTCAACTGATGTCTTGCAAATATCTTCTCATTAGGAGCGTCGGATAATTCTGGTGAATCTTGAGGACAGATAGAGTTCGAGTCGGATAGAACTGGTCCAACCGATTGTCGAAGAGCATCTCTAAATTTCCGGATGTTCTTGTGCAGTTGGCGGTGCGATTTCTGGGCACTCGCTCGCAAAGCATAAACGTTGACATCTTTCCAGCTTGCAAGCTTGACGAAATCTTTGATCGCTTTGTCGACGACTGCCCGTTGCAATAAGAGGGATTCCCGGATTTTTGTTCCGTACAGTCGAGCATTAGAGATGATATTAGACAGCATCATCGATACCTTTCCCAGTCGCTCGGACCCAAACGTTTTTGAGAGCGAAAGCTCGAAAGCCATGCGTTGGAAAGCTGAGATAACGGCGAGTCGAGACTCGAAGTGGCCGAAGGTCGAACTATTGAGATAAGTCGAAATCATGGGCAAGATGGTGGCGAGGTGTTTGTCGATATCCTCGGCAGAGATGGAGGCATGAATGAGAGTACCGTACAGTCGGATCGTCCACTCTCGGTCAGCAGCGATGTACTGCTCGAATTGGTCGTCGAGCAGTCTCATCCAGGAGGCCAGTTCGAGTCGCCGCCATTCAATGATGAGAGCCGACGCGTCTTGTTGGAACGCCTTAAGAGAGTTATCTCGATTGGCGTAAGATTCCCAGTCCTCGGTATGTTGCAAGAGCTTCTCCAAGGCTGCCAACGCTTGAGCAACAGGACTTCGGTTGTCCAGAGCCAAGACCTTATGACATCGTTCCAGGATGTGCTGGAGAACCATCTGCTCGGGCCATTCCGCGACGAGATCGTTGAGCCGAGCAACAAGTCGCATGATGAGAGCATGAACTTTCAGTATCTCGGGTTCGTTTGCCGAGACATAGAAGTTCTGTTGGGTCGGGGCTGTCTTTGCGCCGGCTTGCCGATGATAGAGGTGAGCGATCTGAAAGGCGAGACTGATTCGGTCGAGTTTATCGTCATACGCCTCGGGCCTGAATGTGGAGTGGAGGAGACTATCGATTTCCGCCCTGTACAATGGCGCGACGGGGGGATTGTTCGGCCCAAAGACGATGGTGACCAAGTTGTGGAAGGCGGACACTTGTATTGGGCCGAATTTGGGCGTGTTATCCACGAGTACAGGCCCGCTAGGCTGTTCCTCGTCGTCGTGGTCCTCGTTAAACTGGGGGAAAAGTTCGGCGAATTCTCTTTCCTCCAACTCCTCATCCGACAGGACCTCGACATCGGTCTTTTTGACCCGATACAAGCTTTCCGACGCTTGTTCATCCCGCTGTTCCCGAAGTCGGATGGAACTCCAGCTCTGATACAGATGGTCGATATGAGACACCATGGCCGGTACATGCAGAGATCGTTGCTCCAAGGTGGACGTCTCGTAAGCGTACGCAGTCGCAGCGAGACTATGAATCCGAATCGCGTTCATCTGGTCCGAGGACAGGTCCGTACGAGCTTTTTGAAGCAAATCCAGTCCGGAAACGGTTGGGAATCGCAAAGTAGCGGATAACGAGGTGATCGAAGGCGCCGTTTCCATTTCCGTAGCTCTCGCCAAGCATCTCATCCCGAACCTGGCAAAGAGGATTGAGGTGATGATTGGTTGAACGAGATCGAGGAGATCCGCGTAGTTTTTCGACAGCCGCTGGACGAAGGACGACGATGCGAGTTGGAAAGATATTTCCCGGGGAAGACAATGCTCCCCGTTCGATTTGAGCGCATCCGCCAACTCTATAATCTTTTGGTGATGGAAAGCGTCCTTCAAGAACGCATGGACCTCCCCAAACAGAAGTCCAAGTCGAGCAGCATCGGAGGCTCTGTCGACAGCTGGTCCTAGAGAGTCTTGCTCCTCTTCGGTCAAGGCTATACGAGACCGAAGACGTGACACTCGAGCAGAGTCGCAGACGCCTTTTTGCACCATTTCCGCGTTCTCGATGACTGCTAATTCTTCCCGGAGCAAGGTCAGTCGCATAGCAGCAACTTCCCCAAGTAGAACTCTGCGGACGGCCGGATCGATGGGAACATTGGTGACGTAAAGGTCGAGGAGCAGTCGCGAAAGATCCAGCCAGACGCTACCAAGGGCATTCAAATCTTCCGAATTTTGAGTCAGGATCCGCAAAGAAGGGACAAGCTGCTGAACGGCAAGCTGCACCGACGCAGAGTCGTTCGAGAGATTTTGGATGTTGGTTGTGAATGTACTGAGATCCTCTTGTGACTTCAATTGAACGTCAAACGCGGAAAAGATCTGATGCAAATCAGTAGTAGCAATGAGATAGCAAAGAAAGGATTACCGTAGATATTGCCACCTTTGCGAGGTGAAGAATAGCACTTCTTCGTTCCGGATGATGGCGAGCGGTCCACAAACTGGAGGAGATGGCAATAGTGAGAGCTTCCTGCTCTTGCGGGATCTCGGACATTCGGACGATGTCTTTCATGCTGTCAACGTGTCAGCGCAGAGCACACATCCTGGAAAAAGGCTATTCACCTGAATCGTAAGGCCGAAGTCAGCTGGATCGGTTGGAATAGACTAGCAGGACCTCCGAGAGACTGCGAGTGATGGGTAAGCTGGACAAATCCTCACAAAACGGAGGGAACGACGTACTGCTCCAGTGACATCAGCGTGCTCCCATATTCTCTCCAACCATTGACTGAGTGCTTTCATCATTACTGCGGGTGATCCTAAACAGCAGGTAAGCAATCGACTTATCGAAACCGAAGGAGAGGGGTCTTGCCTGAACTATGCACAGCGCATTCGAGGTCAAAGAGTTCGTCGATGGGTAGCTCCCTGTCTTGTAAAAGAAGCTTCATTGTGCTTCCACTTGGATCCTACAGTTGCTGGTGAGGGGGATCCGCGTAAGTGGAAGATGAACACATGCCTGAGTGTTGGAAAGTAGTTCCAATTCCACAGCATTTGATACCGTCCAGTGACTCCATCTCGTCGATGGGACCTCGCCGCTTACAGCTACCGATGTCGCCTGGATTGCCAGTCAACAGAGGAACAAAGAGGAGGCAGCAAACTCAAACTGACAATGGGGAAACTTTCCATGAGAGCATCAATCTCCGCGTACCCATCGTCATCGGCATTTTCGGTTCGAGCTACAGCGAATGCTTCCATCACAGAGTACCGCAACCCTGAACAGCGTCAACAAGCTAACTCAGAATTTGTACAGGAAGTATTCACCAGCATCTGTAAGTGGAGCTAGCGCCTGCAGCAGCCTTTGATAGACGGCATTATCCTTTCGCTCGTCTGCATTTCGGAACATTGCCCAAAGCTCAGCTTGACCAAAGCCGGACGTCAATTTCACGGATTGTGCCAATCCTTCGAGTTTCGCCAACGATGTGGAAAGGTAAGGCAGTTGACCAAGATCGACCTTGAGCCACTGTGCAAGCAACTGGGTAGCTGAATAGTCGAAAGTCCCTGTTTGAGCGTGCTTTTCGATCAATGAAACAAATAACAGGATTTGTTCCACGAGCTCGATCCGTTCCTGTGTACCATGGTCAGTATCGCTTATAGAGTACGCGTTGGACTTACTGCAGTTGACAGCAACTCCCCAGCCCCAAAGAGTACAGAGGCCCGTTCCCCAATCAGGTCTCGGACAAGAGACGTGAAAGGATAGACTGCGTTACCAACGCTTTGCTTTGCCCGGCTGGGGCCTCGTCGCATGGCTGCCATTGAAGTCACAAGCACAGACTTAACATTGGACGTTTCTAGCATCCATGCCTGGATATCAGTCTGTTGTACCTGGTTTCGCAAGACGAGCTGTAGTAGCCGGAAAACAGAGTCCGGTGACCCAGACTTTATGTTCGGGTTGATAGAGACATCGTTGGGCTGAACATCAGCTCTACTCCAGACTCCATGACTCACGAAAGCGGAAGCAAAACCCTCTGGCAGGCCCTGGCTGGCAGAGGTCTCCATGACGACCGAATGCAGCGCAGCTCTGGCTTCATCGCTCGAGAGTATAGTGAATGCCAAGTCATACAGCTCGGAGCTAGTACCGACAGTTCGTCCAAAGCGAGGCACGTACGGAAGCCCATCCATGGTGAGACTTGTAACAGTATTCGCAATAGAGGACGCATGCGCCGATCCCGATTGCTCATCTTGCGCGGCGAGTACCGTCGCAGCTCGAGCGATCGATTGGTCGGAAAGAGCACCAGAGGACCCAATAGATACCATCCCGTCGACCACGTTCTCGGAGTCGCCGATGTAAAGCTCCACCCCTCGATTCCGCATTGCCCTGGACAATTCGCCGTGTCGGGGATCGTAGGTCATGAACAAGCGGAAATCGGCATTAGGCGTGATGACTTCTGGAACACCGGAGGAGGACCCTTTTTCGCTCATGACCAAAGTGCCGTCCGTCTCGCACAGACTGTTCAATCGATCCAGGACAGAAGCACTGCACAGATTCGCATCCGTAATCAAGAACCATCCGCCGGATCGGATAGCGTCGAGAAGTTGACCATCAACCCACGCAAAGCCAGAGGACTCTCCGCCCGCCTTGGAGAGGTTGTCGAGCGAAACGGTAGCTTGAGCAACGTCAAAGTGAGGTTGGCACTTCTCCACCAACTGTCGTCCAATGGCAATGAATTCGGGCAGAGCGGAGGACGATGAGATACAATTCTGGAATGCGGTCGTGACATCATCGAAATGCGAAGATGAAGCCGGATCAAAGTCGGCGACGACTTCGGATAAGCGCAGCAAAGTGGAGTAGGCTTGATGGAGAAGGCGACCTGTATCCTGCTGTTCGAAGCTTCCCAGAATCTCCGACGTATCCACTCCGGGATGCATGGCGAACTCGCCCAGAGACCTTCCGGCGCCTTCTGCCATCGCCCTGACGAGAGTCCGCTTCCCGCTAGCGTTCTCTCCAGCCAGGATCACCAACCAGCCCATCTCGATACATTTCAAGACCGACTCTGCAACGTCCAGATGGCCACGGGCCACGATATTATCGATGGACGACCCATTCGAGCGTTTGATCAGCGAGTTTCCGATCTGCATCCACGACGGCGTAATGAATGGCGCAGGACGTGAAAAGCCTGTTGAGCACTCAAAGATGGATTCGAATATGGCAGACACAGCTAGACGGTCCTTTTGAGTCCGGAAACGTTGGAGGTAGACCAGTCGAAGCTGCTCGACCGGATGACTGGTAGATTCGAGTCCGTTCGCCGACGAGAGAATCCTGAACCATCGACTCAGATCACGCAGATTGAACTCCCAGGGAGAGCCTTCCCGACCGATCGATCTCGAGATCATTGTCTGTTCTCGGATGACCTCGTTGAAGGAGATCATCTTCTGCAGAAGATCCGAAGGCATCGGATGAAGACCTTGGCAGATGATCAAGAGATCCTCGGGTGTGTGTTCTTGGAGATAGACCTTGGTAAATCGATTGAGGAACGATTTCGGCAGTCCTTTTCGTCCTCCACCCTGCTGTAAGGGGTTCTGAGCTGCAAACACTCTAAAGTCGGGATGTCGATCGAAGGACCTTCCGAGCTCGGGAATAAAGACTGTGCCTCGGTGATCGAGGACAGCGTTCAGACCTTCGAGTACCGTCTGAGACGCCAGATTCATTTCGTCCAGCAGCACCCAATCACCTTTCTGCATTGCGTCGAGGAACGCGGCATCTCGCCACTGGAACTCTCCCGCTTTCCCACCCTCGACGGGGAGATCGGATCCGAAGAGATCTATGAGATCCGTTTGATCCGATAGATTAATTCTCTGCAGTTGGTGTCCTGCCAGAGCAGCGAGCGCCGAGACGAGACTGGTTTTGCCGACACCCGGACTTCCTTCCAACAGGATTGCTTTCGGCAGCTGGGAGGCTCGTAAGACTCGCATGGCATTGAGCGCTGTGGTCGGTGCCTCGAACCTGAAGGCGGAGTTCGTAACCACACGAGAGCCTCGAGCAATGCTGAAACCGCCAACGCTGATGTCGTCCTCCGAGATGCTGACCGTCGGGACGGTCGCGAGTGGAAGCAGCTCTCCGGACTGCAGTGCTGCAGCGAAGATGGATAGATGCTGTAAACAGTCGAGGCGAAGGGTGGCGACCGAAGAGATAGACAGCCCAGAGACCTGATGAAGAGATTCTAGACCGTCGACGATTACCATTTGACCTCCATGATGCTATGATAGTATCTGTCAGAAGGGTCCTCACAGAATGGAACAAACTTACATAAGCTTCCGCGACTCCCATCGATCCCTTTCCAAAGATGTGGTTACTGAAGTTCACCCAAGCCTGAACACATCAGTACGATTATACCACAGCTCAACTCACCAGAATATCTCTCAAGCCCATACCCTGAAGGTCGCCAATCCGTTGTCCGAACCAGGCGAAAAAGTCCAAAATGGGTTCTCCGCAGACCGCCAACTCCGTGAATTTCCAAGATTGACCGATGATCTGCAACAAATCCTGACGGTTATTGAGCGGTGGGACCCAGATTTCCGTGAAACGATTTCGCAGAGCGGGCGAGAGTTCCTTTTTGCCGAAGTCACCCCCTGGGTTCATAGTGGCCACCACATGAAAATTTGATGCAGCCACCAGTGTCGCCTCGTCGATGTCCACACCTCCCTTTTCTGCCAGGACCAAGGTGCGTCCGGGTTCGAGAACAGAGTTCAGACGCTCGAGCACCGAGTCGTCGGCAAGAGACACCTCATCAAGTAACAAGAGATCTCCATCCTGCATGGCGTGCACGAGGGGTCCGTTTGACCATTCGAAGAGCGCCGAGAGCTGCTTGATCTCCATTTCGCACGCTTGTATGACCTGGAAATCGACGTCGGGTCGCGAGAGAAGCTCAGCACAGATGCTGAGCAGCTCGTCATCCGTGCTAGAAGCGGACGCCTCTGTGAAAGCAGACAGAGTCGACACGACTTTGGCTCGCCTCTCTAGTCGATTTCTGACCGGCCGTTGACTTCCTAGAAGATCTGCCGTTTCCATGTTTTGATGACAATTGATTCCGATCAACCTCTGGTTGAAAGCTTCAGCGATCGTCTCGCACACGGATGTCTTCCCACAACCGGTTTCTCCGACCAGTAGAACGGGTTCGTTGTGGGCAGCAGCAGCAGCTACCAGGACGAACAGCCTCTGCATCGCTCGAGTCCAGACCATGGACGAGTTGGGAACCGTCTTGAAAGGCAGTCGAGCCAGAGATGATTCGGCGCCCTCGAACAGTCGGTACATCTGATCCTCGTCGACAGTGACCTTCATTACGTCCTGTAAAACCTGTTTGATGACAATCTTGTCCTCGTCTTGTCGAGCTCTTTCCGCAAGGAGCATATACCCATCATCGGCTAGTTGTTGGTACCCGACCGCACCTCTTTCGGCCCATCTGAATAGATCTCGCAGAGTCGCGAACGATGATTTCGATTCGAAGACTCTCGTAGCCTGTCGTCGATGCCGCAATTCCTCGAAGACTTGGACGATACGTTTGGCATACGAAGGGGCGATCTCGCAGCGCTGGCAGAGAATGGTTTCCAGCTCGTCTTTTGGAACGTCGTCGAAATGGACCTCCAAGAATCGATTTCGGAAAGCTCGAGAAAGAACCTTTCGACCCGCATATAGACCAGGAGGGTTCTGCGTGGCGAAAAGGATAAAGTTTGGATGGGGCTTGATCACCTCTTGCGTTTCAGGTATTACCAACTCTCGATTATCGTCCAGCAGTCGATTTAACGCCTCAAGCACATCGGTTGGGGCCAAGTTCAGCTCGTCTAAAACAATCCAGTGACCTTGCCGGACGGCGGTAACCAAGAGTCCTTCTTGGAAAACGAGGTTGCCAGTCTGGGGATCCGTCACGTAGGTTCCGAGGTATTCCTGGATATCGGTATGCTCGTGATTGTTGATTCGGACAAATCGATGTCCCGTCTGGCGGGCCAAGAACTCGACAGCACTGGTCTTTCCCGCCGAAGTCGGACCTTGGATCAAGACGGGATATCGTTTCGTCAAGATCACGCGCGCAAGGTCGGATAGTTTTGATTGCACCGAGGGGGTGATGATATATCTCGAGTCCGCAACGAGAGCAAGGGGTCCTCGTCGAAGCCAGAAAGGTCCAAATCGGATGTAATCGTCGGGATCGGCAGTGCTGGGTAGCGTGGGGATCTTCGTGAGAGCCGCTCGGGCATTTCGCATCGGTGTCAAGAGATGCAACTCGCATACTTCGTGGGCTTTGCGTATACTCGTGGCGTCTAATGACATGGTGAACGCCATCAAGCAACCTTCCCAGAGTCCTCGTCGTAGACCAAACAGCGGCGAGACCTCAACAGCAAACATTAATGCTCGGGCGAGCGTTCGCATACTGTAGTGTGGTGCCGCATTGGAGCCATCGACGATTTCCTTGGCGGCCGACAATTGCTTGAGGGTCGAGTACATTTCGACGACGTCCAGTATCACACCCTTGTCTCCAGCGGCCGCATCCCCGAGATACTGAGCGACGATGGTAACCAAGGCTTCACGATCGTCATCGGGAGGCGGGACGTATAGCTCGGTAAACCGAGCGCGTAGATTGGGCGGTAGATCCTTTTTGCCGACATCCGTAGCTGGATTCATGCAGGCAAATAGGCGGAAGTCTGGGTGACGCCGGATGGGTTCGACATCTCCTCTTTCTGTCAGAACCAGCGAGGCAGTCGGACCTTCGAGGATGGTGGAAATCGCTTCCAGCGTCTCTTGCGAGGCAAGATTGACCTCATCGAGCAGTATCCTGTAGACTCTAAGCCCAGGACGACAGGACTTGAAACCACTCACCATTCGCCAGACTGCAGGGCTTTGACGAGGGGACCTTCGATGAACGAAAAGACCAATTTGCTGTTCATCTTGACATGATGCAGGTTGAAGTCGGCTACGTCGACCAAGAAAGCCTGCCACTGAACGGCCGCCTTCGTAGCCTTGGTCCCGTTCACTTTCCTCCGCTTCCTTGCCTCGCCTTCGGGGGCAGGAGTCTCTCTGCTACGCGTCAGCTTTCTTCCTACAAACGTCAATCAACAGAGGCGTACTCGTCATCCTTCTTTGCGAATTTATCTAGCGCTCTGCGAGCCGAGGTCGACCACAGATCCGCACACCGAGCCCATTTCCGTCCATTCAAGGCCTTCGCTCCAGCCTCCAGATAAGCACTGTTCTGCTTTTTTGCCATGCTGAAAGCTTCACAAAACATCTTCTGCCACTTGGCGTGCAACAATCGAGCGGTCACTGAAGCGTCTATGGGTTTGAAGCCTCCCAGCAAATCGGAACTCTCGGTCTGGGTCGACAGATTCAGGACCGTGAGAGGTTTGCGTGATATCGTGGCGAGATATTGGACCGCAGTTGTCTTTCCCGTTCCTGTCTCCCCTACCAGCAAAGTCGGCTCACCCAACGTCGCGGAAGCCGCGATTCGTTCGAGGAGGACCAAGGAAGGTTTGGTGAGTGCGAACGGACGGGAAGTGGACGCGTCTCGTCGTCGCTCCGAAGGAGCGATAGGTATACTCGTTCGGCCAATGCGTAAGTGCTTCGATCCGGTGGAAATTTCCAGCTGCGGTTTTCGGATGTCCATCAGCGAAATGGCCCTCTCCGCGTCCATTCCAATCCTTTCAGCCACCACAAGAGCCATTTGCAATTTCTTTTCCGCTGACGCCGCTTTGCTGTCGAGAGACGCGATGAAGGTATCCACCGCTTCCAAGAAGGCTTCATCCTGGAAGACTGGGTTGGCAAATGTATCGGCACCCGACTGTTCGAGAGCGAGGAGTGATGCAGCCGGAGGCAGATTGCGTTGAACTCGGGCGCACCACTTCTCCAGATCGCGCAAACCAATATCCCTTCCTTTCGTTTGACCACCCGCCTTAGCCAAAGGACGAAGATCCCTCCATATCTCGACGAGAGTCATGGTGACGTTTGAAGGAAGTTGGTCAAACTGCGCGGACAGGATCGCCAGGATATCGGCATCGGTGGGGGGTTCTAGCGTGACCTCCTTTAAATTGTAATGTCCGAAGAAGGTTGGCGGTGTGATCGCAGCTTGTCGCACGGTGCGAGTCGCAAACAACGCAAATCCATCGCCGGCCTCAATATCGTCCCTGCCGGGGATGGCGAGTTTAGCTCTTCTTCCCGCTCTTCCAAGTTTGAGCGACCGAGCTATTCCGGCAATGGTGACCAGCATTTCCATACTCGCTCGATCGATATCCTCAAAGACGACCCAGCGTCCAGCTCGGACAGCTTTGGCCAGCGCTCCTTCCATCCATTCAAAGGTCCCAGGTTTCGTGGGAGATGAAACATAGGTTCCAATAAGACTCTTGACATCGATCGACGTGTCCGCGAGAGGGATTGTCAGTATTCGATGGGTTGGTTGTTGAGAGGGATACAACTGAGAGGAGAGGTATTGGAGAATATGAGTCTTGCCAGAGGAAGGTGGTGATGTGATGAGGGTAGGAGTGCCGCGTTGGAGATGGGCCAGTAACGATGCAGTCGCTCGAGTGATTGCAACCGTAGGTACGTGAATGAGGTTCTGAGGTATCGGAGGGAGAACCGAGGCCCGTAATGCGAGAGTGTCGGCCACCAAAGCTGTCCTCGGAGATAGATGGCTTATTGACAATAGTCCAGATGGTTCTTCCACCTCTTGATCCTTTCTCTTCGATAGATCTATAATCATCCGTGAGCAGTCATCGGGGAATAGACGGGAAACTCACGGCGTATCTCCCGCTGCGTCTCCATCACACCAATCATCCACCCATCCCCCATAACTCGCTCAATGCGGAAGCCACCCTCCAGCTCTTTCTGCATTGCCCAGTCATAGATGACCTCGGCGTCGACCGTCTGCACGTCTCCGACCCATTGCTTCTCCATTTCCATCCGTTTTACCTCGCTCCATCCTCGTTGCTTCGCCAGAATCTGGATAGCGAGCAGCCTGGCACCTGTGTCCGTATGCTGTGTGCGCAGCTTATGCAGAGGAAGGGACGGCCAACCGTATCGGGATGCGATCGAAGGATCAGAGGTGATTAATCGGAGATAGGAAAGGAGCACCGAGTGGAGTCTCTGTACCGATGAGTCGGGGGACAGAGTGGCGAAGGGTGACGAGCGAAATGGTGAAGCCTTAAGGAATATGTTGACAAAACTGGTGAAAACGTCAAAAGGATGTCCAACATAAACTCCGTTCACCAACAAGACTCACTTCCATAGCTCAGGTCTGATTTCGCCAATTTTCGCTACTACCTGTAATCGTGCCTCCCAATCCTCCACGGCCAGATCTCCCACATTCTCCAGCCATCTTGCTAGTAGATCCAGGGCGATAGGCTCGAATCTGTCCAAAACGTGATCCGATAGCCCCCTGACAGAGGCAAGACTCGATAAGGCGTCCAGCAGATCGACAGGCGATTGCAGGTGATGATCAGAATACGCAAAGGAGTAGATGACGCTTGGAATCAATGATAGTTTTGGAGTGGAAGATGTGATGTTGAGATCTTCCAGGAGGGCTCGAGAACGGGATACTAAATTGATGTCCAGCGGTGATCGTCTGCGATTAAGAATGAGCTATGTATCGACTGGGAAGCCCGCAGACATACTGTTGGGGCCCTTTGTCCATCTCCACAGCCTCCAGTATCTCCACGGCTTCCCCCATGATGCTCCCTTGTCTTGTTGTGGGAGATTGCAGCCGCTATGAGCTCTACTTGAAAGTTGAACACTGCTCGATAAATTTCAAAATATGGACCAGCGATGAGCCGCCGGAAGCTTTACGGTGGCGGAATCAAATTGAGCGATTAGATCCGCTCATTTTCACGGTTCTTTATCCCAGAAGTGGACAAGAAACAGCTTGTCAGACTGCTTGCTTCCGACCCTCTCGGCTGTCCCTTACATTGCATGCTCTGCCTTGCCCAGCAATCACTGAGCGTGCGCGACTCCCTCATCATCAATACCGATATGGCAAAAAGGTCTCACTCGTTGGTTGTCATCGAACAAGGCGGGATCAGAGAAAGTCAGCTTTCAACTGACCATCCGACAATGTCACGTTGGAATGCGATGGAGGTTACGACGGAACATGTACCATGTAGAAGTCCAAGGTAGGGGTGGGTGGATGGCTGAGGCGGGCAAACCCCAGCTTGGATTCGAAATGTGGCCCATGATGAAGGTAGCTTTTCGCCTGCAAACTAGACATTTCGTTTCTCCGGTAGCCAGATTTGCCAATCATTGACCTTGAGGCGCAACGCAAACTTCCGGATGACAGGAAGACATCGCATAAATACCGCATATTGAGTTTTGCTCTGCCCACGAGATGAGCGGTCACCGATGTCGAGATGTGGCACTCTGTCGTACAGATCCGAGATATATAACACTCCCGGTTTCTCCCTCTTCGTTTTCTCTCTTTTTCTGTTTCAAAGAGGGCCGCATCTCTGTCCCATACAAATAGTACTGACGAAGAGCACTACGTTCGCTTGTGGTCCCTTGTCGTAGGGAGAAGGACACCGCTCGATTGGATGAAGGGCCTGTTGCAACTTGTGGATTTCCGGAACAACGCCACCTCACAGCATTATGTATCTGAAACGACCGGTCGCCATTTGCCCGCGGCAGGCGTTCCCAGGCGGACTCCGAAGACGGACTGGGGCGATGCTGTCTGAAGAGCTATGCCAGTGTAGGCGATACCGGAGGACAAGCACAATGCCAGCTCAGGCAGTATAGAAGGACAAAGGCTATGTCAACTCAGGCAGTACCGAGAGACAAAGGCTACGTGCAACAGTGCAATGACGACTCGAGACAAAGGTAGATGAGATGTCTCAGCAAAATATACAAAGAACCATCACGTCATTGCGGCGTACGTTGCGGCGACGTTTCGGTTGCCTAATTGAAAGGAGGGATGGCCACCGGCCGGCGCAGACAAAGGTAATGTCGCTTGGAGTGTTTCGCTACCGGGCGCCCGGGATCGCCATCGGCTTGCGAGCAGAGGTGTGTATGGAGCGGGCAACGAATCACCTCGACCGTAGTTCTTCGAAGGCCAAAATCCGTGGTATAAGAGTGAATGGAAACGACGATCGATGTCATCGCTTGACATACTACAATCTCAATATGTCTGAAGCCAACAAATCCACCAAGGTTCCCACAGGATTCTCGGACAGCGACAAAGCCTTCGAACTAATGGGCCTGGCATTTATCCCGTCTCGAGCTTCCAAGGGGGCCAGTGACGAATCTGCCTCTCAATCGACTAATATCAGTACAAACCATGAATCGAAGGGTATGTCTAGCAGCAAAAATCCTCCCGACAATTCACACAAGATAGTCGAATTCAATGAGCGACACGGGCCGCACGAATCCCTCGACACCGCCAAGTCCAAGGCCGCCAAGTCCGAGGCCCCCAATTCCGAGAATCCTTTCGACGATTGTTACGCAATCTCGGAGTCCGATGCAAGTGGTGGAAAAGACAGATAGATGATGTGCGGGGAGATCATGGACGTGAGGCCGGTCAATTGTGAACAGATGGAAAGAAGGGATGATTGATTTTGATTACCGAGAGGAGATAAGATGTCTTGCATCTCTATCTCGAGCCGCTCTCACATTGTGAGCCTTGAGAGAATGAGAGCGCGCCACAAAATTTGCAATACCATAACCTTTTCAGAGAGGAAGACAGCACGAGGAAGAGTTCGGTCCCGCGAAGTTGCGCCTTTGTGACCGTATTTCAGTTTGCCATCGGCGGCGCTGTTATGAGCAACTCTCACAGCATGTATGGCAAAGGCGTTGTAATGCACAATGAGTTTGAGGAGAGTCTCGTAGGTGACACGTCGACCTTTTAGTTTGGCGTTTCAGCAAGTGCGCCGCAAGCAGCACGGTGACTTGAAATGTGCGTCCAGAGACGAAAGGAGCCGTCCGCTGCAACACCGGCGCAGCGTTGCGAAGGGTGAGGTCATGGGATTGAATGCTTCAGGCTTGACGTATGTCACGATGAACAGTGAAGGGGTCTCCTCTCAGTAAGCTGCGCAAAGCAGTACACTCATGGGACATAGTGCAAAGGAGTCGACAAGACGTATTATGTGGTGAAAAGAGCTCTCCACAGCGAAATTGCAGTGCGACAGTCCAGCGGCCGGCACAAAGGTTCAATCTTTGCGTTTCATTCGGCCTTCGCTGAAAGCTGTGCAAAGCGCAGCAATGCATAATATCACGGGGAATCTAGAAAGGTAGAGCTCAACACTTCTCAAAAAGCGAAAGGAGGCTTCGATAATCTCTTCGCACGGCATTGCCGACTATCTAGCGTTTGGAAAGCACAAAGGTGAACCTCTGCGCCCCACATACTCTTCCTTTCATACACCTTCCTTTCAATGCAATAAAGCTGAGCTATATAGGAGATTGGATGCCGCCTGCATCAAGCCATCAACGCTCATCCCAATTAACAGCCATTCAAAACAAGCCACCACAACATGTCCTCAGATAAGAGCCGAACTTGGTCGTACGGTCACCCCAATCCACTCGGTATGAACCCCCCGGATGCAAGCAGCCAAAATCAAACCACCAATTCACTCGGTTCGAAACCCACGGATGCAAGCAGCCAAAATCAGACCGCGAGCACCGCTCCTCCATCCTCTGACACCGTACCTGCAACCTCGGAGACCGATGAAGCTAGCCCGCAACTTAAGGACTGGCAGGCGCGAGAGCCATCCACGTCGACTCGTCGAAAGGTTACCAATTTTTTTGGGGAAGATCCCTATCTCAAGCGGCTCCCCGAAACTACCCATAAAAGCCGCGGCGATGATCATGGAGGACGGCTCCCTTGAAGAGGGATCAATGGGACCTGCCTATCATGGCAAACTCGGGGCTCGGAGGAGTCTCCACGGCAGATGAAGTGAAGAGCGGATTACATAGCGGCACGGCAGAGATTATGAAGGACGATGAGATGCCTTGCGCAAGTTTCACACATAGTGCAGAGCTGTATCTAAGCGCAGATTCCGACGATCTCCTGGCTGATGCAGTCACGGTCACGATTATACCGGGCGCTGTCCTCTTGAGATGTCCCTCCCCATCAATCGAATAGTATTGCCTGGTTCTCGTCCGCAGGTAGTCTGCTTCGCCTCATCTCCGCGTAGGTATTACGCTCGCCGTCAAACTGATGATTTCAGTGGTCGGTAAGGCGAGCACAGCGAGGCTGTAACAGGAAGCGATCGACCAGTTTTGCTGAAGAAGTGGAATGTTGAGCACGGTCAGTATACGACCACGAATCGAGCGGGTATGGAAAAAGCGGAGTCAGTGAAGGAGTTTCATTGGTCCTGGTGAGCTGAACAAAAATCCAAGCAGTAAGACACCACCTGCGAGGCATGGCGGCGTTCCGTTGCATTCGCAACATACCGCTATTAGCCCCTGGCCAGCTGCACCTTTTCTCGATCTCGTCCGAAGTCGCCCGGTCGACACGGGCCGAGAATCTGTCTTTTAAGTTGACTTGGTACCGGAGCGTCATTTGACGAGTCGTGAAGTGGACGATTGTCAACGGATATTGACCCAGGCCTTTCCTTTTGGCGGATTATCACTGTATCCGATATCAACAACCAGTCTACCCTGTATGTGACCGCTCGTCGCTCACATGAAATTTGGGTCCACGACCGTCTTCCCGTCGACCATTATCAATCGATTGGTGACCTCGATTGCTGGACTCGAGTTTCCGCATCTACATCCTCCAGTCAGCTGGGATTCAGGCCGGAGAACTCGGCCGCACTGTCGGAATACCCTCTCCAGCGGCCAACAGGTAACCTTCCCGTCGGAGGGCGAGCATTGGTATTGGACGAGGGAGAAGAGCGTGCACGGATCTGCGGCGTCGGATGGGGCTGATGGGACGATTGGCATGCTTGTTGAGGAGGACAATAGAGCAGTTAGTAGGGCAACGAGCGGTTGATCGGATTTACTCCCGGGTGCCGTCTTTGTTCCACTTTCCCACGGAACCGAGTGGCGGCGAGGCACCCTGTCATTGAGCGTTTCAAGAGGGCCTCTGACAAACTATATTGGAAGAAAAGGAACGAGGGTGATTAAGCGTCTGTACCAAAGACTCGTGAGTATGGAGAGGGCACGGGGCGTGAGTGCCTTCGTATATTGGATTACAGACACCAGACACGAGCCACGGGCCACCATCAGCTAGAGTTCACCACCGATATGTACTCCGAGGGGTCATGCGCGTTGTCCGATAGGAGGGGTCCGAGTGATGTGGGACTGAGAGATGGGGGCCAGTGCTCGGAAACGATCGATCGATGGAGAAGGTAGGACTCCATGCTGCTTCCGCGTGATTGCGCTATGGTCCGCTCATCCACGTTACGGGAGACGCCGTATTACTCAGCGAGGATCTAGTGATGATATCACGGACCCGAGTTTATGGTTTCATGTCCCACATGTCCCTGGCTCCTCCACTCCCACCCACTAGATTAGGCTTAACCCCTCGTAACTGTTCAACCCAGAAAGCCTGCTCCTGACCCGAGCCATCATTTGGAAGCAATCAGCCATCGCCGATGTCGCCATATAAACGACCAGCAAGCGTGTGTCCCGGTTCCCCTGAAGAAGGATCCAAGCTGACACTCTATGGAGTGCTACAGTACACTATGAATGCTCTTATTGTTTCTATTCTTCTTTGACGGCAAACAATAAAGGACGACAATCGCTCCCCCCGCTCCGGGCCTTTTTTGGTTATTGTTCGGCTTATTGTCCGACGAAACAACACAAAGTGAGCGACAGCTCGCTGTGCGCGTAATCGTCGACCTGGCACCGAAGGCGTTCTCCCTGTAGTCTTATATACCTACGACCTATCCCTCGCCGGTCTCGCCGCTTCAAGCATATAAGAGCAAGACCCAAGACCACATCCACTCGCCACTCGACCGCCTTTGATCTCCTAACGGCATCTATCTGCCTTTCATCAATTATCAACGCTGTAAAGCCATCCACGCCCTCATTCTGACGCTCCACCCCGAGCTAATGCCAGTTGGTGAGTTTCAGTCGCACCACGTTCCTTTGACGAGGCCGAACAGAACCAGTCAAAAACCGCATCGCAATTCCAACTGACATTCCTGCCTTCCAGCCTCACCTCTTTCTTTCACATCTCGAGTCGAAATGTCGTATATGACGCCACCCTCCACACCCTCTCGTCCCCGCTCTCATTCTCACTCTCTTCTTCCCATATCCCCTCCCGCGCCTCATCGAAGAGCACCCCGACCTCCGACCTACACCCCGAGACGCTCCCGCGCGCGCCACATCAGGATGCAAGAGCCTGCCCGGTGTGGCCTGTTCACCGTGTCCGAGCTCGATGAGGTCGAGTTGTCGTCCAGGGCGAATCAGGCCCAGCGACTTTCTTGGGCTACCATCTCGACAGCGAGCGGCGGCAGTGGCGGCCTAGAGACGCCAGACGAGGACGAGGACGAGAGCGAGTCGGCCCGGTGGCAGTCGGAGGACGATACCCATATCGGTCTTTGCGAGGCGTTGCGAAAGAGTTTCGGATGGGATGTGGAGGATGGATCGACCACGAAGCCTAGACGACCGCCACCCTTGAACTTGGACTTTGCCCATCCCTACCGAACATCGACCCTGTCTACCGATTCAGAGTCGGTCGTCACCCCCCGGTCGTGCTCTTCCGGATCCTCCTCCTCGTCCTCTTCCGCCTGCACGTCATCGCCGGCTTCATCGATCTCCCTCTTACCTTCCTTACCCATCTACGATTCTCCCGAATGGAAGTCGTCCTTCCCATCTTCGCCCACTACCCCGACTCCCGTCTTCAAGGCCCCCAAGGCGCCATCTGGGCGACCGGTCGACCTCGTCTCCGCCCTGGAAGACCTCTTGACCTCGTGCGGCGAGGAGAAAGCGAACCTCGAGGAGCTTTCCCTCTCTTTTCCCTTTCCTCCCTCGACTCCACCGAGGAGATTGGCCTCTCTCCCCAAATCGAGACCCACGTCGATAAAGCGAGAACCCAAGGAGTACAGGTTGATGGGAGATCACTCGTTCTTGCAATCCCTCAGTATAGGTCAGGACGTGCAACTCGCCGGACCGTCCCCCCAATCCCCGTCGGGACGTCCCGCCTCGACTCCGCCCTCCGGTATCCAAGCCTCGCGGGGGCTGCCGAGACGAAGTCCATTGCCGGACTTTCGAGCGATAGGGGAAGCTATCTGAGCGTTGAGTAGTGAAGAGTAAAAGGTGTAATGAGTACGAATGCGAGTCACGAACATCCTAGTTGTCTATCGTCTTGTCCCGTGGAAATGTATCCAGTGTATGACGATACACACTAGCACAGGGCCAAGCGGGGTCCGAGCTGCGCGCTAATACTCGCGGATATCGAATGATCTGATTCCTTCCCCTTTCAATTATACCCATCCTGTCCCTGTACCCGGTAAGCTCCAATCGCCTGTGCACGGCCCGCCAAGTTGTGGAGACGAAGCCGAAAAAAGGCTGGTAGATGGCCACGAGGGTGAAGAGGATGACGAAGAGGGCGAGGTGAGCTACATGTGGGACAGAGACTCGACCGTGAGACAGGGACGCTGCAAACGGAGAACCGTGGTCTGGTTTCAAGTACCCACTTGCATGGGGAAAGGGACTGGAGGGGCCCTGAAGTCAGCTTGTCGAATGTCAGAAGAGAGACTGCTGGCGTCCGCAGGGCGCTTGGGTGTAGAAGATCTTGCGTTCACGACGGTTACTACGCCTGTCGGTAACAGATCGAAGGGCTCTCGGAGATAGCCGGCTTCAGCTGGCAACGAAACGTTATCAACGCACGTCATCGCTCGTCGATATGGTTAATCACGAGCCATCTATAAACCTCTTGCTTTTCCCTCCCAAACAATTGCTCCTCATCCAAACACCCTATTCATCCTCGCCCTCGCCCCACACAATGGCCGACTTTTCCCTCCACTCAATCGTCCTTCAAGACGGCGATACCACGACCTTTTCGCCGCATGTCGCCAAGACCAACCTGGATCTAGGGTATGTTTTTCCATCGGTGTTGATATATCGACTGAACATACTTGGGCAGGATCGTCAAGCTCTCGCCCGAGACTGTCCACTATACGTTCCACGGCATCCGTACCGATCTCGCCACAGAGACTGGCAACTCCAAAGTCACGTCGCCGACCATCAAGCTCGCCAGCGGGGAATACATTACCGATTCCTGGGTCATCGCTGAATACGTGAGCGGATGGGATTCACGGATGATCTTCGCGTCGTACCAAGCTGACCCCGCTCGGCAGCTCGACAAGACCCACGGCGGTCTGATCTTTGGCTCGGAGGCCGGCAAGGAGTTTGCCCGGTTCCTCAATTACTGGGTGGACAACTCGCTTGCTGTGGATCTGCGACCCCTCATCGCTCCTTTCGTAGGTGGTTCTTGCCCCCCTCGACTCGCCTACCACCGACTGAACAAAAAATCCTTGGATAGGTCGCTAAAAAGATCAGCAAACAATCGTACGAGCACAAGTTTGCGCCCATCAAAGATACCATCGACACATGGACTGCCCAGCTCTCCGACAAGGAAATCACCGACAAGCACTACACCGCGACCCGCGCCCAGCTTGCCGTGGTGGAAAAGACACTCCAGTCGAAAAAGGATGCGGGACTCAAACAGCTCTTTTTGGCGGGCGAGAAACCGACGCACGCGGACGCGGTCGTGTTTGGATGGTATGCGTTCTCGCGGGTCAACCCGGATATCGAGGCGAATGTGTGGAGGCACGCGAGTCTACCGCTTGTCGGCGAGTGGCTCGACGCGCTATTCGCAAGCGGTGTCGTGAAGAAGGACAATCTCCTGTAGAGGGCTTGGACGGCTTGGTTGGATCATCAAATATGCATGGTGTGTTTATCAGAATACTATCGACAGTGATATGGCCCCTGTCACCCCTTTTCCCCTCACCCGCCGCAGATGCATCGACAAGATTCATATACGGCCAGGCGCCGTCGAAAACCGTCACGAGATCTCTACACACATGACGGGTCCCCAGCGTACCTGTACACATGCTGTGGCATCACAGCGGAACTCCGAGCTCCTTGGCTTCTTTCCTGAACATCGTAATCTTCTCGAGCGCGTAAGCCTACCACTTTGTCAGCCCTACATTCGCACAGATGCCCAACGCGGGACTGACCAAGTTGTCAAACTCGGCGACGTAGCCTTCCCGCTTGTCCACCATGGCCTGCACAAACTCGTCCGCCTGGATGATCCCCCACAATCCCCAGAACGCACTACAGCCCGGACTCCAGATCCGGACCTCTCGCTCGAGCTCTGCAATCTTTTGCTCGGCAACGTCCCGGCGCTTGATCATGACTTCTTCCCCGTTCCGCGCGTCCATCGCGACCGACAGGTAAGCGCGGTAGAAGTCTTCGCGCTGGTCCAAGGAGGGGTAAGGGAAGTGTTCGAGGTGGTGGGCGTGCGTCGGGTGGTGGTAGTTTGCACGCCACTCGTGGAAGTGGTTGGCAATGTCGTAGCCGCGGGGATTTGGGGCGGCGTATTCGAAGTCGATGACGATGTACTGCAGGATCCGTGAGCTACCGCTGGGTCACGGTGGGGGAGGAATGTTACGTACTTGATGATGCGCTGGGACGTTGGAAGGTAGCTCCTTGTCCAGCTTCAGCAGATTACCATATTGGGTGTCGTTGTCTGCTCAAGGTCAGCAACTTTGCCATCGATTTTACAATTCTAGACAGTTCGAGAAAACCCACGAGCAAACACGACACCTTTTCCCCGGCCGTCCTGCTGTTGTACCCAGTTCTTCCAGGCTTGCACCTCGTCCCTGAACCGATGCAGCCCAAACTGCTCAACCCACACCTCCCACTTCCCGCTGACTGCCCCTAGCCCAGTCAAGACCTCCTCGGCCAGATCCACCCATTCCGCCAGACATCTCCACAAGGTCGGTTCCGTGTCTTTTCCCTTGTCGAAGCCGAGTAATCGCAGGTCAACCGAATGCAGCTCTCGCATCCGCCTGGCAATCCCCCTCGAGATCAGACGGTCCTTCAACTCTTCCGCCGTCAATGCTCGAGACGGGAAAAACTGCTCGATCCGTCCGTTAGTGAACGTGCCAAACACTTTCGGTCCGAGTCCGTATTGCGAGGAAAGCACATGGAGGATGCGCAGTTCCTCTGTTCGCGAGATCAGCGCATCTGAAGACGGGCCGTAGATGCGGAGGAGGAGCGTCGGCGGTTCCTGTCCTGGAACAAAGGCGGATGGATGTTCGGGATCATGCGGGGGCATGGTGGGCGTGAGCATGGGCGACATGGAGGGCGATGTCGGTCGGGGATTGGGGTTGAAGGTCAGAAAGAATACGGCGTTGGTGAGTGCGCCAGAGACCTTCTGAAGATGAATGGATGACGGCGTCAAGTTCGGACTGGACCACAAAGGGACTTTCTGTAGAAGGTGGTCGTCAGTTGGGCTGTCGAGATAAAGTAGTAACAGTATTCAGGATTTACCAATTTACGCAGGATCGCCAGAACCTTGGTCTTGAACACTGGGTGCTTCCATTCGCTTCGCGCCGCCGTCAGCATGTGCTTCTATTCCTCGTTTCGATGGATGCTCACTGTCCATCAACGCTCAAATCCACATGTCTGACACCCTTGACCCCACTCCCTTCCTTTCCTGGTGTCGCAGGCCCACTGTCGTCCTCTTCGTCGTCGTCCGCGGACGGCCCATCTAGCTTGAATTCGGACAGCGCAGAGAAGCTCCCCGTGCTAGACCTCCTCATAGGGGGAACATGGGGGAAGTAGCCCGACGTCGAGCTGGATGAGCTTTGTCTTGGGGGCGACTGCGATGCTCTCGATGCGAGGAACAGGGGAGACGGCGGCGCTCTGAATGCAGAGTTGGTCCCGGCGGTCGGTATCATGGCGGTATGCGATGGATGGTGAGCAAGAGGTGATGAGGGATGCAGAAATGCGCCTCAGGGTGTTTCAACTTTTGACGGTCGAGCGAGTGGCAATTGCTTGGCCTTCGGTTTTTATGACGCGGTGCCGTCCTTTGTCGTCGTCGTGGGAGGCAGAGTGACATCATGTTTGATAGCATGCACACAGTGGTAGAGAGGAAAGGTGTTCGCATAAGAGTAGACGGACGGTGGCCTACGTCGCACCTGGGGTTCTCACAAGCTAAGCCTCGCCTTGCGGTTCTTTCGCGATCTCACGACTCAACTCGACTGTCTTTATCAGCCATCATTACGCGCCTGTATGTTGTCGTGTTCTGCAGGGGTGTCCCGTGATCTCGTAACCCGCGTCCCGTAGCGCGATTGCAGTCGTAACCTTGTTGATCCACAAATAGTATACGCTAAGGGTTCCGTCTGAGCAGCCGCGCCTCCAATGTCGTATCGCTTCTGCGATATCGGGCTTGCCAAATTAAGCATCCCCTTAGGTGTTGCTTAAGGGTGTTGTAACGATAAGCCCTTCATCTCATGACCTTGAGCATGATGATTGCAATCACTAGCGGTTGCCACGCTTCGCAGTAACATCCCCGACCGGCATTCGGCGTTGCCAAGGGGATCAATCCATATGAAGAACGGTGAATGTCATGGTGCTGCCACCCATTCTCGATCGTTGCAGGGTATCTTTGGCAGCATGCGTCCCAAACAGCGCGGTCCCCGGCGTGTGAAGACTCGGCGGCCCATTATCGCCGAAAGACAGGGAACACCCCAACGACCCCCACCGTCGGAGCGCCGCAGGACTCGATCGCCCCCTGAATACCGCGTCTGATTCGAAATGCGGGCGCCAGAGTTTTTCGAATAGCTCGTGGGTATTTCGAATCAGTCCGACAAGGGGGAAGGAGGGGGGCCCGAGGGGTATTGAGTCGCCGGCCCGGGGGGCTCAACGGTCAACTCCGCGCCCCGTGCCTGGGTGTGTCCTCTTCGGACAATGGCTTATATATACCCCGCATCACGGGCGCCCCTTGCCACTTCTTTTCCATTTCTCATCGCCCCACTCACCGTACAGCCAACCATGTCCAAAGTCGAGCCACCCGCTCCCTATGTCATCGAGAACGATGGGTCAGAGACCGAGCATACCCGAACGAAACATTCCGCCGCGATCGGACCTCAACTGGCCACTTGGCACGCTAATCGACTGCCGGGGACGAGTATCGCACGATCTGTCATTCCCACATGGACCGGTTCCAAGGTCGGAAGCGAGGACAAAGTGACCAAGAATCCATTCAAGCTACTTGGTGAGACGACTTGTCCGGATCAATCAGTCCTGATGCTCATCGCGCGTTCTCAGGCATGGTGTCTGTGAGTTACATGAAGGCTTCTCGATCACCGAAAAAGCCATCGAGGAGCAGGATTGACCACCATCTCAGGGCTTTGGATGGATGATGTTCTTCTCCGGGTAGGTCCTCTGCAAAAGTCCGCTGGCCCTGAACAGAAAATCGCTAACCTGTGACCTAGATGGTTCGCTTGGACATGTGATGGTATGTTATGTGACGCTTTTGTGCGGTTCCGTTGTTGACATTCCACAGGATATGATTACTTTGCCGTGTCCTTGACTGCTACCCGACTAGCTGAGCAGTTCGGTTTCGGCAAGGACGTCAAGAAGATCACCACTGCCATCACTCTCACCTTGCTCTTCCGATCGCTGGGCGCCGTCCTCTTCGGAACGTTGGCCGACCGATACGGACGAAAGTGGACACTCGTGGGAAACCTCTGCTTGATCTGTGTATTTGAACTGGGCAGTGGTTTCTGCAACACCTATGCGCAGTTCTTGGCCGTCCGGTAAGCTTTTTCCTCCGCAAGTGCGACGGAACCAACGTTGACATCCTGTAGATCCCTCTTTGGTATCGCCATGGGAGGAATCTGGGGTCAAGCCGCCGCGACGTAAGCTCGGCCTTCCTGAGTAGCCCACATGACTGCTGACCTGCGCCATAGCGCGCTCGAGAACGTACCAGTGGCAGCACGAGGTATATGCTCCGGTATTTTGCAGCAGGGTTACGCCTTTGGCTACCTTCTCGCGGCCGTCATCAATCTCACCGTCGTCCCCAAGAGTCAGTACACGTGGCGATCTCTCTACTTCATCGGCGCCGGTTTCTCGCTGGCTGCGGCTATCGTCCGGGCATGTCTTCCCGAGTCAAGGCAGTTCATTATGGCCCGAGAAGAGGCCAAGGCCAGTGGTTTGACCAGCAAGCAGCAGAGCGGTCGATTCATCAAGGAGCTCGGTACGATGTTGAAGACCAACTGTGGGTCCTGTCTGGCGCAGAGAGATATTGTCGCTGACGCCTCGTCTCTCTACTGTCAGGGCTGCGATGTATCTGGGCGATTTGCCTTATGACAGGCTTCAACTTCTTCAGCCATGGGTCGCAGGATCTGTGAGTATTGACTCCCTCGGAAAGGGCGCATCTCACGCTGTGAAAAGGTACCCGACATACCTCCAGACGACCAAGCACCTTTCCAGCGCGCTCGCGTCGAAAGCGACCATCATCTCCAATGTCGGGGCGATCGTCGGCGGTACTATTGCCGGCTATGCGTCGCAGTATTGTGGTCGACGACTGGCGTGAGTAGCGTTGACCCTATGTGCCTCGGTTGCGAGCTGACTGCCGATTCCCGCCTAGTATCATTGTCTGTCTGATCTACACGGCGGTCTGGATCCCGCTCTGGATCCTTCCTTCCTCGTTCGGTGGTCTCTCTGCTGGCGGATTGTAAGTGTCGGTATTGACTGTCGGTATATCGACTCATGCGGACTCCAGCTTTGTCCAATCTGGTGTCCAGGGCGCTTGGGGTGTCATCCCGATCTACCTCGGCGAGATCTCGCCGCCCGCTTTCAGAGCCTCGTTCGCTGGTGTCGCCTATCAAGTAAGTCTGTCTGCATCGTTCGCTCGTCTTCCCGTTTTCTCACCAGACTTTCAGCTCGGTAACATGGCTTCATCCGCGGCTGCCCAGATCGAGGCTACTGCGGGAGAGCACTTGAAATTGAAAGGGACCGCCATCCCTGATTACGCTACCATCCGTATGTCTCGCATGGACCCGACGGGACCCACTACTGACATGGCTACGCAGAGGGTATCTTGATTGGCGTCGTTATTGGCTGGCTCCTCATCTGTAAGCCGGCTTTCTCGGGCGCCAACATGACCGCTGATCTCGCTGGGCAGTCACGTTGCTCGGACCTGAAGCCCACGGCTCGCACTTCGAACAGGCCAAGGTCGGCTACCAGCACGGTGGCGGTGCTGTCGATCCCACCCAGTTGGTCGATGGCCGCGACCACAGGTTGGGGAACGACCTGGTGGAGAAGCAAGAGAACGAGCACGTGGAGAAGGTCTGATCTGGCCCGTCACACGGAATGGGGTGAAGAGAATTGGAGCGCATTCACGATAGCAGAGGGATTTATCATGTACCAGGGAATGGTTACTTCGTGTCTGTAGTAGCTTTTTGTGCCGTATGAAACATCTGATCGGATGATGCAAACTATGCTGTAAAGCACGATTGCAACTACCTACCTTTTCGTGTCCTTATTGGCCAAGACACAGCAAGACAACTGACCGCCTAGCAAAGACCGCCATCAGTACCCCTCAACCACGTAACCCCCTTCTCTATTCCTACACACATGTTCTGTCCCGTCATGCTGCTCCCCCGTCATCCGGGGAGACGTCGGCGTTCCCGGACAGGACATCATGGATAAGGAGATCATGGCTACTTCTGCATATACGTTCAACAGCCTTCGGACGCCCGCTTCTACTTTCCCTGGAACTCGTAGCCGCCCTCACGATCCCTACACTCAAACTCGATCTCGTCCAGCTTCTCGCCCTCGACTCCGGGATACGTCAACGACGCCTGGAACGTCTCGCCGTGCTTGATGGGTCCGACGCCCTTCGGCGTTCCGGTCAGCACCACGTCTCCTTCCTGGTGGATCCCGTCAGCCTTACGCTGCAAGCCGGAAATGGGACAAGCAATTCCTCCACTTGCCTCTAGTCTCATGATGCCCGAAACGAAGGCGATCAATTGGGGGATGTCGAAGATCATGTCGCTCGTCAGACCGCTCTGTTTCAGCTTGCCGTCGATGGAGAAGTGCAGGCCGACGTTGGCCGAGTTGCCGACGAGGTCCTTGGGGATGAACTTGCTGCGGGCCCGCGTGTCATGTCAGCCCGTGTCGGCGGCAGGATGAAAGGGGTAGAATGCAAGTGGACACGGACCCGATAGGCGTGAAGGTATCGAACCCCTTGGCGGTGGACCACGGCAGTCCCTTGGCCTTCACCGCATCCTGGACGTTCCGCGCCGTCATGTCGATCGCAAGGGCTTTCCATACTTTCGTCAGTCACTGCGCATCATCATGAGCATTGGGGGACCCACTGTAACCAGCGATATACGACTCGGCCTTCTCGAGCGGGATGTCCCGCCCGTTCTTCCCAATCACGACGCCCAGCTCGACTTCGTGGTGCACGATCGTGCCACGCGGCAGCTCGACGGGGCCTTGCCCGGGCGACAGGTAGCTCGAGGTCGGTTTCAGGAAGAAGAAGGGCTCTGTCGGTAGTGACACCATTTAGCCTATTTGCATGCTGGAGCAGACGGGCAAAAGGAGACGCACCTTTGGGAATGGCATTGCCGAGCTCTTTTGCATGGTCTGCATAGTTGCGCCCTATGGCCACGATCTTGCGGCCGGTCTTGAGGAAGTTTGACATGGTGGCAGGCTAACGGCAGATTAGGTCCAAGAGTTCTGTCCAACTTGGTCGACTCGGTGTTGACCGAGACATGTCGGCTATCTGTGGCGGGTGGCGGTGATAGGTACTAAACCTGCGGATGCAGCTGGCATTGTCGGCGGCTTCACGTCGCCCTTCGTAGATGACTCAGTATAGACATGCATGGTTTAGGATCTCAGTCGTGTTTCATTCCTCTTCTTTCCACTGTAAAGCCTTTCCTCGAGTCGCGAATCCTCTTTCATCAGGCCAATCCGATGACCAGAGTGTCGACGATTCCTTGAAGGGTGTCTTTGCCGACGATATCATCCCTGATTTGCCGGTCAGTTTGAACGATACCGTCCAGGATGAGGAATATGACTTACGATCCGCCGTGGTCCGGGTCCTGCTCTGTCATGGTATCCCCGTCATTAGGCTGGCCCCGTTCAAAAATCAGGTGGAGAACTTACCGACACCGATCAATGCGTTGGCGAATCTGTCGGTTTGACCAAGGATGACATCGCAGGTAGTTCCAGGAGCTGACCAAGCATGAGCGAAGCTCCGACGGGAGCATAGCGGTGAAGGCAGGGGCGAAAGACTCACTCTCGGGACCGATGCACAAGGCGTTGAGGTTCGAGTTCAAGGCGGCGATTCGCGTAGCTGGAACGACATCAGCTCTACAGCACCCGGCATCAGGTAGAGCAACCTACGTCCCAGGGCCTGAGCAAAGTCACTGAAGGTGTAGGAATTCTCGGTGGCGTAGATGAAGCTAGTGTATGGTCAGCGACACGAAGGGAAGCAAGCATACCCCAGCTTGGGAGACTCACGCGGCGATCCAGCCAGCGAGGATCTGGCAAAGTCCACCATCGTCTACATCTCCACATGAGCATGCACCATGGATCTCCCAACCGGTGAACGACTCACTTCGTTGCGCGATGCAGAGGGTATCGGCGGTCGCATCGAGGGCTTGGACCTTGGCGGGCCCGAAAACGGCGTTCAAGATCTGGTTCAATCAATCAGAAGCTGCAATGCTGACAAGGGGACAACCTGCCCGGCTAGAGGATTCACGAGCTGCGTGGGACCTACCTGCGGAAGCTTGAGGAACGCGGCGAGGTCCTGCGCCGTCGTCTCGCTGAGAAGCAGACCGGTGAAAGTGGTTAACCCGGCCGCGGTATCGGGGAGGAGCTGTTCGGAGCCGCTGAGGACCGCGGGAACGATCGGCTGGGAACCTCTGGCCGAGATGTCTCTCTTGGAGGAGGAGGATCCACCGCCGAGGAGCTCGCTGAGGGCAGGAACGAGCCCCTTGGTCGCGTCGGTGACACCGTCTCGGGGGAAAGAAGGATGGGTAGGCATAGCGAAAGTCAAAGAGACGAGCAGGAGCGAGGGGACAAGCGAGGTCAAGAGCATGGTGTATGTTTGGGTGAGTGGAAGGTATAGAGATAGGATGGAGTGTGGACGAGGGCAAGGCGGAAACGAGCAAAGAGGGGAGATTCTTATACCCTCTGTTTTGATGGGTCTCGATCGTGAGCCAATATCAGCTGCACGAGGTTTAATGAAACTCCTTTGAAAGGCCAGATGTTGACGATCAAGGGGGACCAAGCGCTGAAGATCCATGGCACGATACTCTTCCTGTGCAGGGGGCACGCTACACCTGGCTGCCCATCGCCTGATCGAATGAAACCGGTGACCTCGAGGCTCAGGTCACGGACATCGAACCCCCCCTTTGAACCATTTCCTTATTAAGGACAAACCGGGTGGGGGAGTAGATGTTGAGCAGGAAGCGGCGTCTAGAATAATGGATCTGATGTACACTTGTAGCAGTAGCACGGGTGATCAGCGCGCCTCACATGACCCATCTGACCTCCATCAAGCTTGGTGTTCAAGCTTGGCGTTCGGCTTTGGGTCACTCATCGGCGGACCGCCAAGCCTCTCGCCATATCTGCCTCTGCCTATCAAATATCCATAATCGTCTCGTGATACATACAGGCGGTGCAGACCAGCTGCAACCACCCATTCCCCAACCATATCGTTAAGTCGTGCCCGTCTTCTTGCAGCTCGAAGTATCGCTCGCAGCGGGAGTAGCGCGTGCCTGCAGTGCAGAGCTGTCGGACGTCAGTACGTATCTCTGGATGCGCGCAAGCCTCTCTGAGACCTACGTTGTTCGCTCTGAGACGAAGCGGCGGCACGTCAGTACGCATAGGACCCCGTGTTTTCACTCGCCGGACTCACTCTTCATGTTGGTCTCGGTGACGAGGGCGTTGAGATGGGAGATGACTTGCAGTACCTCGTCTGGAACGTGTGAGCCTGGACCCATACAACAAAACAGGGTAACCCACTCCTGGACACGCCCTTGAGCTGCTTGAGCAGACCCGCGACTCGACCTGTAAAGACACTCTCATCAGGCGGCCGCGTCTTTACGGGTGCCGGACCTACCGCCCGTCACGGGTCGCAGCGAGAGATCGAGCTCGTTCTGGTGGGCGTCCACCAGGCTGAACGAGCCTCGTCAGCTATGTATATTGTACCCTGCCGATCACTCAAAACGTACGTAGCAATGTCCCTCGAGAGAAGTTGGCAGATCTTTTGCTCGTCTTTTCGCCGTCGTCAGCGCTTGTGCCTCACGCTGCCGGCCTCTCGTCCTCTCATCACTTACTCCCTCGGGCGAGGCATTGCGCGTAGCCGAGCGTCTCCATCTGCAGCACCTTGTCGATCTCGCCGGCGCGGTGAATCGCGGGTGTCTGGAGGAACGCTTCGAGCGTCAAGCCCGTCGTGGCCGCGTACAGCGACTCCGTGAAGCCCAGCAGCGAGTCTTCGCTGGGCGCAGGAGTAGAGATCACAGGGGACGGGATCGCCATTGCGAAGGGAACGAAAGCGAGGAGTAGGGATACGGAGATCTTCATGGTGCTGCGATGTCCGTGTGGTAGGTCAGGTTTGAATCGGAAGGGAGCGAGCGAGCGGGTGGATGCGTCTCTTGGTCGGCGTGAGTGAAACGAGCGTGGGGTCAACGGCGACAACGAGGGAGAATGAACAACGATGGATCGAAACGACATTCACGATCATCGCCGATCTATGTAATCCATCCCATGCTCTGTTGCGTTCGACGAATCGTCGTATCATTCCCCGCCGTCGAATGTGAAGCTTCTATGAAACCTCGCCTTCAGCGTACCTCGTCATCCATTACCCAACTTTCGGGACTCTGACTGGCAAAACTGCCGTTTCCGACGACCGGGGCCACGGCGGTCAGGACGGTGGCAAACCCTACGGCCGGTTGAAACGTGCGACAGAGTCTGCAAGAGGCGATTCCTGGCAAGCCCATTCAGTCGTTACGTGGAAGGAAAGTAAGGCTGGCGGGTTCCGCCTGTCATCCCGCGACGACTACCCCGGACCTTTTCTTGGCCCCGCGATGGAGGATTGTCGCAGCTAGCTGCTGATTTTAAGGGGGTAGACGCAACTAAATAAGCTTCACATTTTCATCAATCCAGTTGTCGAAAAATAGATGATTACTCATGTTTCTGATGCGCTCTTTCATTACAATTGAATGCGCGCAGAACAGATGCATCCAGCGTGGCTGTATCCCGCGCCTACTTCCCAAACTTGACCATGCGCTCCAGATCGCTCGTGCCCACCACTTGGAACTCGCCTCCTCCCCCTCCACCTCCCGAGCTGGTATTCCCCTTGCGCCCATTCCCGCCCTGGAATTCGCCCATCTTGCCACCGCTCCGGACCAGCCGACCGGTCTTGCGCACAGCTTCGTACATCCTCCTCTCCGTCTCGTTCCTCGCCGTTCCTTCCTTCCCGCCTTTTCTCTCTTCCTCCTCATCGTCGTCCTCGGCGTCGCGCTTACGCTTGCCCGCTAACGGCCTCTCAGCCTTGTCTTTGGGTTTCGACGATTTAGACGAGAGAGCGCCGGGCGCTTCTCGTAGCGCGAAAGATTTCGCCAAGTGGCCCAGATGGATCTGTTTGATGTGGAAGAACCGTTTCTCTTCGAGCGGATGCGTCGAGTAGGCCCTGACAAAGGACGAAAAGGCGTTTCGGGCGAGCGTAGCGTTCTAAACATGAAATCAGCAGTGGTTCCACAGATGTAATCCCATGCGGCTCACTTGGTTGTTCTCCAGTACCCATTTCTCAAAGTTCAGCTGAACCTCCGTCGCTCTGCCCTCAAACTCGTGTGTCTTGCCTCCGAACCCACGTCGCAGAACGTCCTCGACGCCCACCTGGCTCATCCCCACCGCCGTACCCTCCGCACCACCCATCTTGATTTCCACCCACGGCACCCAAGCCGCCTCACTTGGACCCACAAACGCCCAAGCTTCACCTCCCTTCCCAGCACGCGCCGTACGACCCACCCGATGCACGTATTCGTTCGCGCCGCCCTCCGTGGGCAGATCGTACTGCACCACCGCTCGGACGAGCGGTAGATCCAGTCCTCGTGAGGCGACCGATGTCGCAAAAAGGATAGAGGGTGTAGGCGAGGGCGTCGCGAACGACGACAGAGACGACAGACGGGTTCGGAGCGGGAGCGAGCCGTGAAGTCGATGGAGCGAAGTGTTGGGGAACAAGGCCGAGGTGAGGGCGATCAACTCCTCGGTCGTCTTTTTCGGCTTGACGGGTTTCTTTTCCTTCCCCTCCCCGTCCTCGTCGGCACTTTCTCCCTCCCCCCCTTCTTCCACGCTGGGCTCGTCTCCGCCCATCGACACGCCACCTAGGAGCTTCCAGTGGAAGTCCACCGAGTCCGTGGAGGACAGGAACACTATCACCTTCATCCCCTTGAGGTCCAGTGCCGGGGCTTTCGGTGGCGAGACCAGCGAACGCAGGAGGGCTACCAGGGTCACTAATCGCAGTTTCGTCGGCGCGACAATGTATTTTTGCGACAGCTGAGACGGCGGCGTGAACTTGTCCTCGGATTCTTTCGGTATTGTGATGGCCTGCGCATCCTTGAGGGCCGCCTCGACCGCCTGTTCTTTCGTCATATTCTCCTTCCTCTCCTTCTCCTCCTTGGCCTCTTTGGCTTCTTGCTGCTTGACCTCATCCGTTCCCCTGAAGAGGACAGGATCCCGCAGAGCGGCCCCGGCGAGCTTTTCCACTTTGCCATCCACCGTCGCGGAACACAGCACCGTCCTCCGCCCACGGCTCCAGTAAGGCCATCGCATCAGCCCACCGCCCTCTGCATCCATCTCCTTCTCCACCGCCATCTCGATCCGCCTCCGTCCATCCAACGCCTTGACGATCCCGAGAATCGTCTCTTCGAACCCAAGCTCCATCAGACGATCCGCTTCGTCCAGCACGAGATACAGGGTCTTTGCACACTTGAACGACTCGGTGTTTTGTAGATGATCCAGTAATCGACCGGGGGTGGACACCAGTATCGGGACCCCTTTACGCAGTCGCGCCTTTTCGTGCGTACGGGTAGAGCCACCCGTGAGCAGACCCGAGACCAGCCAACGGGTCAGACCCCGATCCTCTTCTTCCCCCGGGAGCGAGAGCGCCATCGACAAGATGCTTTCCAAGACTTTCGAGATTTGCTGCGCGAGCTCTCGGGTCGGGACGAGGATGATGGCGAGCGTCCCGATTGAACGGTCGATGTAAGAAAGTCGCGAGAGCGGGAGCAGTGTCTGGATGATAGGAAGCAGGTAGGCGAGCGTCTTTCCCGAACCCGTCTGCGATTGGATAAACACGTCCCGTAAAGGCGCTTCCACATGCCTGCTCATCGTCTGCGCCTCGTAGTCGTCATCGTCGTCGTCGTCCTGATGGACAGGCTGGTTGATATCGAGCGGTTCGGCGATCATGAACGGCAGAGAAGATCTTTGGATCCCAGTAGGGTTGTCCACCCCCATCTTGTTCTTTAGATGCCGAATCAGAAGTGGATCGAGTCCCAGCCCCTGGAATGTAGACGTATCGCCTAGCGGGGCGTTGGAGGGAAGACCAGGGGTCGAGG
>JASZXS010000124.1:0-39163 GCA_035521475.1 Tremellales sp. Uapishka_1 | reverse complement strand
TCCCAGCACACCCCCTTCCCGCCCCGTCCCATCCCCTTTTCCGCAAATCCCCTCAGCCGGCTCTGCGTATTCTTCCCCTTGTCCTCAAGCACGAGGATCGGGAACAGCGGCTCGTACGTGAACGTCATGACGGCGTCCTCGGGCGGATTGAGGAGGACGATACCGGACGCGCCGTGGTCGCCGATATAGGTCTGGGTGAGGAGACACGACGTGCCGGAGGAAATGAGGATCGGCGGGAAGGGCACGGCGAGGAGACGGATCTGCGAGAGGAGGGCGTTGGACGCCGCCTCGATAGGGCCGCCGGTGATGTCGAGCTCGAGCGTCGTGTAGCCCTTTTCGGCAAACATCGCAGACCAGTCGGACCAGCTGGCGTACGAGATCTGTCAGCTCCGGGCCAAGTATGCCCTATGGAGACACGGGACACACTCTTCCTCCTCTTCTTGCTTCCCTATACCGAGCCCTCGTGAGCGGACAAGGATGAGCGGGAAGGGCGATTCACGCATCGCCATCGACGACGGCTGCCGTGGGAGATAGCGCGTGCATTGGGCATCTGAGCTGAGCGAGCTACTGCCGAATGCTCGCGAGGGCGGTTTGAGCGTGCTCGATCCTATCGACAGGGACAGCGTGGCCGGGTACTTGAGCGACGAGAACAGTCGAAAGGCCTGGCGCATGGTGCAGTGGTAGGTGAGGAGAAGTCGAGTGTTGCAAAGCTGTGAGGTTTACTGGATCGTCATGAAGAGAAATGGAGATGAGATCCTGATGACAGCGCCGTGTGGTATGGCGTGGTGAGGTTCAAAAGATCATCTGTGTAATCTTGCATCTCGGACCCCAGCTGTCGTCTCTGAACTCTGTTCTCCTGTCCTGACCAGTCCAACCTGTGAGACGTTCTCGCCAGCAATACGCTGATTGATGTGCAAGAAGCTGTGCAAGCTGTCACTATTGATTTATACCGGTCGTTGACTGTGGACATCATTCTAGCTACCGTCCTTGGAGTCCATTGCACAAATACAACTACATAAAGATACAGGTGTCTAGGTTTGGAAACGCAATGCTGGTGACTGAAAACTCTCTCCGCACTCTAATGATTCTTCCTCGCACTCCTCGCATCGCTCACAGCGTGCCCATCCCGTCCACCGCCTGGTCCTTACCCAGCTGTTCCAGAAACTCGTCGACGTTGAAATCGTCCCCGAGCCCGCCGTTCCCATCTCCGTTCCCATTGTTGTTCATGTGGCCGTTCATACCCGCATCGCCGTTCGGCAGGTCGAGCCCCATGGACCTGACGAGCGAGTCTATCGATTCCTGCAGCTTTTCCACGTCGCCGCCAACGGCGTTCGCGTCACCATAGCTTTTCAGCAGCTGGTCCGACGATTCTGCGAGCGCCGGCAATCCAGTACTGTAGAGATCCAGCCCGTGGTTCCCGTTTTCGTTGCCATTCGGGAACGGGTAGGTCGATGCGTCCGAAAACGACGCTTTCGTCGGAGTCTGCAGCGCTTGCTGACCCTGCGAACTTGCTTTCAACGAGTTCAAAAACATGTTGGCGGCGGCCGGAGACTGGAGGAGCGATCCGATGGTGGTCTGCAGGATGGCCGGGTCGAGGTTGAATGCCTGCGCCGCCGCCGCCGTCGATTTGGGCGACAGCGGGGGCGGTTGCGGATAATTGGTTCCATACGACGCGACGACGTTTCCAGCCGACGGATTCAGCTGGCCCGGTTCGGAGAGGGGCGAAAAGTCGCCTTGGTGCAGTGTCTGCTCCTGGCCCGGCGTGTACCGGTTCGAGGCCGATGACCCATATGGCGAAGACTCCTCGTCAGTCGAGGGCAGCGTGGTGAATCGTTGACCGTTCGACGATGGCCACGAGTCTTCGAGTGCAGGTTGCGGCGCTACGCCTTGGCGCGACTTCCCCCGGTTCAAGCGAGGAGGCAGGGTGAAATTGTAGGGATTGGCATCTGAATTATAATCAGTCGTCTGCACCGATCCTCCACCCAGAAACATACCTGAAGAAATCTCCACCAAGTCGTCTTCTCCTTCCCATATCTTGTCGTCGTCAATCACATCCCCTGCTCCGCCCACTCTGCCATCGCCAATCATCCTGTCCAGCCCGAGTTTGCGCTTCTTCTTCATACCCTCCTCCCCGCCCGACTCGTCCCTAGCCCTAGCATTCTTGCCCCGCAAAGCCTCCTTTAACCCATTGACGCCTTCTCCCTCTTTCCCAAACAGTCTTTCAAGGAAGGAGACAATCAAGTCTATCGTTTCTTGGTGATTACGATGGCGCTCCCTCCCATCCAGCGCTTCCCTCCACAACATCTCGTTCGAGCTCTGCAGTGCCTTTAGATCTGCTCCGATATTCGCTTGTGTTTGCCGGATCGCCGCGATGCCGCTCGTGATGGCGCTCAGATCAATCATTTGGCCCGGTGTCGGTCCGACTAGCGACCCGATCTCTCCGTCGACCGTCCCGTCCGTAATGAGATATTGGTTGGCCGCAGCCGCCGCTGCCTGTCGGGAGGACGCCCGCGTGCCATTCGATTGCTGCGATGTCGATTGGACGGGTGGAGGTTGACCCGGTCGATTGTTCTTGCGCGTCACTTTGGCGAGCAGGTTCGGGTGGGAACGCTTGAAGAATGGGTTGACAAACTCCCACAGCTCGGACGGTGTGTCGTTCTTGAGTACGCCAGATTGTAGATGCGGTACCTTGTCTGTAAGACCGTCAGCGCGCACTTCCGACCCTCAACAAGCTGTTACATACGAAAGCCGTACCTAGGAGACGGATGATCAGCAGAAATTCATCCAGTCCCGCAAACCAGCTTACATGTTGAGTTGTCGCACAAAACTCGAAAAGTTGGCATGCTTGAAGAATCTCGGCAACAGCTCCTTTCCAAATCTCTCGTGATTAGGAACTGCAGATGTCTCATCAGAACCGCGCCCTTCAGGTCTTCCAACCAACTCACCGAAGAAGGAATCTCCCGAATCCGCCCAGTGAATAAGTTCATCCGTCGAGTCGTCTGAAACCATACTACCAAGGCTTTTAGCACTCGACTCTCAACCAGCGCAGCCTACCCACCTGTAGAGCTTGTTCAGGAACGCAGGGACCTTGACTACCTCCCCATTCTCGTCCACGCTGAGGCCGGGTTTCTGCACTCCATTGCTTGGCCCGCTGCTGTCTCCATTCTCGGATCCGCTCAGTGACGGAGGCGCATTCCCAGTAATCGAGCCGGGGACCGTCATGGGTGCCAACGAGAGGGTCGATGGGCCCGCGACAGCATTGCGATTCGTCGTCATGGCACAAGCGGGGAGGGGATCTTCTGTGTGACCGCGAGAGAGGAAAATGATACGCCAGATGGCAGACCGACGACGTAGGTTGGTTCACCGAGCGAGCGGTATGAGAACCTCCTTTCTCCTTTCTGAGATGCGTCCTTTGACGCCGACTAGTAGATCTTTTACGGCCGCTCTTGCCGGCCAGGCGGATGCGATGCGATGGAATGCGATGCGGTGGGAGGTGGATAGCTGACCGAAAGACTGGTAAATGACCGGTCCTCAAACCTTTTGAAGAAACCGTCCGATTACGTAACGCAGGCCTATGTCTCTGGCTGGAATTTCATCTTCGCCGTGTACATCGACCTGGTCTCTCCTCAGCAACAACCTCCATTCACCATCTCCTCCTTCCCCCTACACGATGCAGTTCTCACGCGCCCTCTTCGGTGCTTCCAGACTACCCCTCACGCCCAAAAGAGGAAACAAGGATTTCTATAAAGGTACGCTCATTTCGTTCGCTGTACCCCGTCTCGACTGACCCGTCCTCCTTCACAGGAACCGGCCAGTCGTACGTCCCGGGCGGGGGACACCGTACAGGCCCGCCTGGTAAATTCGTCGTCAAGGGGAAAGCCAAGTACAGGCTGCTCGATGAGCGCGTGCGATATTTTGTCGGACCAGGAGAGGAAGCCTTCTCCAACTCGAACGTAGGTTCTTCCCTAGCCTTTATCTATCGTCCCCACTTCAACAGGCTCACCTTGCACCTTTCCTTCAGCTGAAGCCCTACGTCTCGTCCGCGGCCAAGCACCACGACTCGCCGATCCGCTCCCTGCCCTCCTTCTCCCCCAATTTCACGTCGCATGAATCGCGCAAGACATTCACGAAACGGTATCAGACACTAGACTACGAGAGTCGCCAAGCGTTGATCATGGACACGAGGAAAAAGTGGTGGAACGGGCTGATTGACGTGCTGGGCAAGAAAGAGGGTGTGGCCGAGAAGGAGGCAGAAGAGGAGAGGCAGACGCGAGAGCTGGAGACGAAGGCGACCAGTTAGAGCGCAGATGTATCTGGATAGTAGACAAGTTTCATCATCCCCTTCCAGGCCTTCTCTATTCCATCTCCCCCTAGCTGGTCGACGCACCCACGGCCTGTCAGACAAATCCATCAGCCAGGGCCCACCTCCTTCCCGAGAGGACTCACCAATCGTTTCAGATGCTCCATAAACACCTGCAGACTGACATCGTCCGTAAAGATGGCCTGGCCCGCACCGCCCGCGCCATAGCCGTTTCCAGACATGTGCGTCGTCGAGGGATTCAACTTGGACAGCAGGAATCGGGCCTGCGAGCCACCTTGGTCCGTGACGATATACCGCGGGATCGGCAGTCGGTCTTCCAGCAGCTCTTGCGCGTCCACCACGGGCGCCTCGAGCAGTTCCTTGAAGTTTTCGTAGCCTTCTTGGTCCTGGTAGTTTGCCTTTCGCCACTGCGCAATCGTTTCTCCGTGGAAGATGAGGATGTGGAAGAAGGTGTCGAGAAGGAGAATGACATCGGATTTGATCGAAACCGAGTCGAGGAGCACGGGATGGGGTTCGGTGTCGAATCCGTACGACATGAGCGTCGGCTGGATCATGATCAACGAGTTGTTGACGTCCGCGTCGTTGAGCACGTGTCTGTGTACTGTCAGCGGGTGGTGGTCCTTATTGAACGGGAGACGCACCTGTAGAACGCAGTTTCATCGGGCGAGTTGTTGAATACTTGCAAAAATTGAGATCGTCGGAGGTGGAACATGAACTGCGGATAGATCGAAAAGTTGCCCGAAAGCTGGAAACTCGTCGGATCTTCCTTTCTATACTCGGCAAACTTTTGGCACAGCCTGATCAACATTCGATCCAACCATCGGAGAACATCGGGCGAGTCATCGATCTCTGCCTTGAAGACTGCGATTCGCGCCATCAAGACCGCCGAAGCTTCTTGGTCGAATTGCGCGGCGATGGACGGGTGTCCGCCTTCCTGGAAGTTTCGCGCAATGGTCGTGACACGCAATCGGAATTGGCCAGAGGCGTGTTGGTAGTGCGTAACGAATTGAATCAGGCCCGACTGATTGGGCTGAAGCGGCTGACCGGCCGGGGTGACGACTTCGAAGAAGACGGCCAGGGAGGTCTTCGGGCTTAGTGAACAGATCTTCCATGCCGAGGTCTGACCGATACCGATCTCGGTCTCTCCCACACAGGCTGATTTCTTATTGGCGGAAATGACGTGACCTATCACACCCGAGATCTTGAGCTCTTTGGTAGTCTATCATGGGGTCAGCCTAGATCCAACGAGTCGGAAGTCGCACTGACCTGAACGTCGAACGTTCCGTTGAAACCCATCTTGAGGAACCCTTGGTCGTCCTTGACCAGCGTTCTCAAGAATCCTTGCTTGAAGATGGCCGTCATGAAAGAGTCCGAGATGATCATGTATCCGTTCGTGGCGTTCGTGAGCGACTTCATCTCAAGCAGACCGACTTGGTCAAGACATCCAGCATAAATGTCGATGGCGTGACCATTGGCGGACGCCCGCTTCGACAGACTCTCGTAGTACTGTTTGAAGTGTCAGCACCCTCCATCCACTAAACATTGGCCGTCCCACCTTGGTAGCTCGCTTGAAGTGCTTGACCGAGTCTCGATCGATGTCGTGATGGGATCGAATCGGTTCTCGAAGCTCTGGCCCGACGACCATGCCCGGACCATCGGTGGCAGGACCTCCAGCGAACAACATGATTCGTCCGCCCGTTCCAGGGAAAGCAGTCTATCGCACGTCAGTCCGCCCTTGACGACTTCGAGACCCAAGACCTACCTCCAAGAGGGACACCGCAACGCCGAGGGCAACACCGGTACATCTCAACGGTCTCTTGTCCTGCTCGACGGGCCAAGGGTCTCGTTGAAGGTTCTCGAGGAGGTTGGTCAACTGGAACTCGCATGCCTGGACCGGCATGAGGAACTTCGATGCCGCGGGCGCGGGCATAGGCTGGCCGGGTCGGAGAGGCTGCATCTGTCGATTCGAGGGGTTCAGTCCAAGCATGTCGGCGATCTGCTTGGTGTTGTACTCCTTGGACCCTCGGAAGACGTAAGACTTGGGGCACTCGGCGTACGCGAGTTCATGGACCATGGTCTACTATCTGCGTCAGCGATATTCAGTGCAACTGAACGCAGACTTACCATTGTGCCGAAAGTGATCAAGCCGACCAGAGCATTCGGAGGCAACAAGCTCAGACTGACGACCAGAGTCTCCCTGAGCGCCTTGAGCTCGTCCTCGTCAACGCAGGTATCGACGACAAAGAAAAACACCGGGGGAAACTGTGCGGGTCGCGAGAGGGTGTACTCGATTGTCGTGTATTTGGGCATCAGCTCGGCAGGCAGGTTGGTCGGGCTGATGTCCTTGTAGTGCGGCGGGAAGGGGTTTCGCTGGAGGCAGAACGGACAGATCCAGAGCTTGGCCCGCATGTCGATTTGGCTAAGTACTGTGTTAGGTGCGACCCAAGAGGCAGGACATTAAACTCACCAATAAGGGTTCAGGATGGCCTTGCACTGAGCTTTACAGGTGACGGGCTCATACAGCACGGGAGGGAGATCGGCTCGTTCTTTCAAGGGAGTATACAGCGCCGAGATGGGCACCACTGTCCGAGTAGCCTCGAGTCGACTAGAGGGCCAAGCGTTCCACGAGAAACGGACACCTGGGGAAAGGCATTTGAAAAACGCCCCCAGTTCAACCACCAGCAAAGACTCACCATCTCGATCCTCGACATCTTCAAAGTTGCTGCCGTTCATGATACAGCAGTCGTGCGAGGTAGGATTAGGCAGATGAAGAATGGGAAGATATGGCATCAACTACTGACAGCCAAGCGAGGATTCCACGCCGCGTCGTGGCGCACCCACCAGCTAACGTGTGCTAAGCCAATGTTATAATGGGACACAATTAGTAGTAATCACCAATTCTTGATCGTATAATGGTTAGTATACTAGCTTGTCAATTTGGAGTTCATCCTTCAATATCGCGCGCTGGGGATCGGAGTTCAATCCTCCGTCAGGAAGAATCTTTTTGCCCTTGCTGCAATGGAGCTGGCAATGTCGAAGCGAGTTGACGCAGGATCCACTGTATCAACTAGCACGCTGATCAGTCCACGATATACCTCCCGCCCGACATATAGCATGCGTCCCTCGAGACTTGCTGGGCAGCCCAACAAGCTACAAGCATGATCTCCTTACTTCAACCACTACCGATTCTGCCACATTTTGGTTGGCGCGTGCCACGTCGAGCTGCCTCCACCGCAGTCTCCTTCTGTTTCTAGGTCTCGTTTGTTTCTCATCAGCTCTAAAATGCTTACCTCTCTGAAAAACACGGTCGTACTCGGCTGTACCCTCGCTCTCCTCTCGGTCGTCTCTGCAGCATCAACGGGCGCGTTGGCGATCAAGAATGGGAAAGTCGCCGTGACGTCCCCGGACGGACTCAACGATGTGTCTCATACGTTGGTGGATGCCCGTGAACCGTCTGGGAAGCCGTACTGATATGACGCTTCCTTTAGACTGAAGGAGCCGACGCTGTTCCCTGCTGTCTCACTGGCTGCGGGATCCGTGTTCAAGCTGTCATTCACGGCCATCGACACGTCCTCTGGCGAGGGCACCGTGCCCCAGCAAGCGCATATCCTGTTTGAAGATGCGCGAGGGGACCAAGTGACGCTTCCGGTGAACGTCAAGGCCACTGGTAAAGCCGCATTCACTATCGCAAGTCCCCTCGTATTGGTTTGTTGCCCATAGACGTTGACCGCTCTGGCAGAACACGGCGAAACTCTCTCCGGCGCTGCAAACGACCGCCTCGCCCCTCCACCTGACCCTCCTCCTCTCCTCGTTATCGTCTCTCGAGCCACTCCTCTACCCCCTCGGAGAAGTGTCCCTTCCGGAATCGCTCCTCTCGCCCCCAGCCAGGAAACGTCACGATCTCCCCGCGCGGGCGGGCGAGCCCGCTTTCCAGGCCGAGCAGGAGCTGTTCCACACCTTCAAAGAGGACGAGAAAGAGATTGGCTGGTTCAAGAGTATTCTCGGAACGACGATCGCGCTCGCCCCGTGGCTCGTGCTTCTTGCCTTGGTGAGCAGCACACCAATCATTCGCACATATCGAAATTAAAAACTGACCGCGACCGTTAGATCGCCAACATCTACCCGCAGTTCAACCTCCAGACTCCGCCGACGTCGTCGTACCTCTTCATCGCGACCCTTGCGGGTCTGGAAGGTCTCATCGTCGTCTACTGGGTCGGATGGAAACTCTACCAGGTAGGTGTAGTGATGGTGGCTCTTGTGAAGCGTATGATCTGGCTAACAGGACACCAGTTCCTTCCCCCATTCTTGGCGCTGTCCGTCGTCTCGGCCTACGTCGGCAAAGTCGCGCTTGGAGATCTGCGAGAAAAGAGGATCATTGCGGGCGGTGCGCCATAGAAGAGAATAGACGAGCAATTGCAATGGTCTGATGCATTCATCGATTGGACTCGAAGCTTTGATGAGTGAGGACCGGGAGAACGCATCCTGGGGCCCAGCGGTTGTGATGGACGGCCGTCCCTCATTCATAAGGTACGACACTGTGGGCGGTCTATCGTCTTGGCGATATATTGCAGCTCCGCACATATCTAGCTACGTGAAAAGCTAGCACATCGACCCACTCGTGACCGACGATGTGAGCCCAGATCGCGCACATGGCATCCAGATAGTATCGCTGCATCTACTCTAACCCAACTTATTGACCGCTGCTCTGCTTTCCTTCAGCGCAACCAACTTTTCCAGCGCATCGTCCAGCTTGACAGTCTCCTCTCGTCCCTGCACCTCGTCGTCTCTGTTTCGGATATTCACCGCATCCGCCTCAAGCTCTGCCTGCCCAACGACTATTTGCGCGTCAGCTTTTGATCCCTATACGAACCACACGACGTACTCATGATAAAGTTCCACTGGGCCACTTGGGCATTTCGGACCTTCTTCGAGAGCGTGTTATCGGACAGATCGGCTTCTGCAAAAATGTGGCGGTCGTGGAACGCCTTGGCGACCTTTTGCGCGTATTCCTTGTACGGAGCCGCGACGGGAATCACGACGACCTGTCGGGGAGACAGCCAGAACGGCCTGATGGTGGTCGTCAGTATGCCTGTATCGGGAGGTGCGACTATCTACTCGCCATTTCCCACCACAGCCTTCCGTGATGATGCCGATGAATCGTTCCAGCGATCCAAACATCGCTCGGTGGATCATGACGGGGCGTCGGAACTGACTAGCTTCTTTTCCGCCGGCGGCGGCCTCGGACGCCTGCTCCGGCCCTCGGTACTTCAGGTTGAAGGCTTCGGGAAGGTTGAAGTCGAGCTGATTGTTTGTCAGCCCAGTGAAGCCGTTCAAACCATATTCCACTTACTTGGATCGTTCCACACTGCCATTTTCTCTGCAAAGCGTCCGTCAAGGTAATGTCCAACTAGAGACATCGTCAGTATCCTGTAATCATTCTTGATTCCCAAATCACCCCACCTTGGGACCGTAGAAGGCTGCATCTTCCGCGTTGATGTGCCATTTTCCAGGGCTGACTTGCTCCAGTGCCTCCTTGAGCGTGTTCTCTGCCTTGTCCCAGACTGCCAAGTCTCCCATCCACTTCTTTGGATTTCGAGTAGACAGTCCGATCTTGTACTCGAAGCCAAAGGGCTTGTACACGGCATTGAGGAAGTTGAAACATCCGAGAATCTCCGATTCGACCTGGTCCATCGTGCAGAAAATGTGCGCTGCAAGTGGATCAGCGGACATTCTCCAAAGACAAGCAAAGGTAGACGCTCACCATCGTCCTGGACGAATCGTCGGACTCGCGTCAACCCCGACAAGGCTCCAGTCGCTTCGTTTCGGTGCAAGACACCGAACTCGGCCATCCTGATCGGCAGCTCTTTGTAACTCCTCTCTCGAGAGTCAAAGATGACGCAATGGCCAGGACAGTTCATTGGCTTCATTGCGAATTGATCCTCGTCCACCTTCAGCTGGAACATGTCTTCCGAGTAATTCTGCCAATGTCCAGACGTCTTCCACAGCTTCGAGTTGAAGATATTGGGCGACGCAACCTCGGAGTACCCTCGTTCGTGGTATTGTTCCTGCACGTAGGCATCAAGATCAGATCAACGGAGGACAGTTGGTGCACTCACTTTGATAAATGCCAACAACGAGTTGTAAATCCTCATACCCATGGGCAAGAAGAACGGCGATCCAGGTGAGAGGTCGCTGAAAAAGAAGAGCTCCTGCTGGATTCCAATCTTTCGGTGGTCTCGCTTGGCGGCTTCCTCGACGTATTTCTTGTATTCGGTCATCTGCTTGGCATCGGGGAAAGACATGCCGTAGATTCGTTGGAGAGTGTCGTTCTTGGCATCGCCGAGGAAGTAGGATGAGGAGTTCTGGTGAGGCTGATGAGACAATGGTGACCGAATGAGGGGTGTGCTTACTTTGGTAACGGCGATGGACTTAATTCGGCCGGTATGGGGAACATGGGGTCCCAGGCAGAGATCGATCAAGGGGCCACACTTGTAAACGGTAGAGGAGGTTCCGTCCGGGACCTTATCTTGAATGTAGTGTTGCTTGTATCGATTATACTAGCGCGACGTCAGCGTGATCAGTAGCACAAAGTACGTTCGCACTCACCTTGAACATCTCCAGCAAGACCTCCTTCGGCAACTCCAACCTCTCAAACGCCTGCTTCTCCTTTACGGCAGTCTTGCAAACCTCCTCGATACCCTTGTAGTCCTCCGGACTCAGCGTTCTGCCGGTTTCCAATCCCATGTCGTAGAAGAAACCGCCTTCCTCCAAGGGAGGTCCGTATCCCAGACAACACCCTTCCATCGATCTCTCGCAAGCCTCGCCCATGACGTGCGCAGAGGAGTGCCAGAAGACTTGTCGCGCCTCGTAATTGTTGTCCGGGGAGTCGAAATCCAATAGCGACAGCTCCACAGAGGATTCCAGTGGACGATTCAGATCCCACAATTGTTGGTGGTTGACTTTGGAAATGATGACTCGATCAGCCAGAGAAGGGGATATGCCCTTGGCGATTTGAAGAGGAGTTGTCTCCCATGCGACACCTTCGACGGCGGTACCGTTGGGAAGAGTGATAGTGATGGCTTCTCGTGGTTGCTCTGACAGAAATGAGCTGACAGAACCTGTGAGTTCGGAAATCAGCTTACCGGACACCCATTTCTCGTATTTCGCTTTGTATTCGTCAAAGATCTTGATTCTCTCGGCGAAAAATTCTGGAGGTGGGGAGAGCTGCTCGTACAAGAGGTTAGCTGATACGACGCCAAGCCAAATACATTTGCTGACCTCTCCCGACGAGCCTCCTCCTTTCTTGTCCTTCTTTGGCTTCCCCTCCTTCTTGTCTTTAGGCTGTTTGGCAGCCTTCTCCTGGGGAGCGACAGCGGCAGCCTCAGGTTCGATGGCAGGAGGAGGAGCTGGCTTCGAGGTGGACACGACTGGGTGAACAGAGGTCGACATTGTGTGGCCTATCGGGACGTGACGTCTGTTGAGAAGGACGAATGAGCGATTGAAGTTAGAATCTCGAGCTGAGCGGAGGGCGATTTTCGATAGATTAGATGATTGCCTCGAGATATAGCGACTGAGCATGTACGCCTGTCTAGGCAAGAGATGTCTAGTCCGGGGTGAGCGGAAAGGGTATAAGTTGAACTCGAGTTATAAGCATTCCACCAAAAAGTCATAGCGCACCAAATGTTGGCGCATGCCTACATTTGATCCCGCTACGCCTATTTCTTCGCGGTTCGACTTTATAGAGCGCTGTCTGTATGGCAATGTGGTGCATCAACAAATAGCAAAACAGCTGCGACGACCTGCTGCAATGGCTGCACCATCTCCGCCGCCCGGTAGGATAGTGGTCATCGTCGGACAAGGGTGGGATCCTACATCTTGTGTGGGAGCCGATTCTGACAAATTCCTTGCTCAGCGGTATCCAAACCGACCTGGATCTCGATACCCTCTCCGACCCCGAGGTAGCAGATGTTATTCCAGATCTGCTGGTGGACTACGTGGCCGAGTGCAAGGACTGGACCCTGATAGCCGGGGAGCACTGGAGGCAGGCGAGATGGGAACGAGCTCGACATCTGCTCGAACGAGGGGTACATTGTGTGTCCAGCTTCGTGACTCCCCGCTTGGCGTCTAAATTGACGCACAATAGTCTTCAACGGAGGAAGCGGACGCCATGCAGATTATACAGCGCTCGTCAATCTCCACGCCATGTTTGCCCATCTGAATCTCGCTTTGGCGAGAGCGGCGCCGAAAGCCATCATTCCCTTTGCTAGTATGTGGCCAGAGCTCCGCTTCGTCCCGCTGCTGACCAGGTTTGTACTCAGAGTATGATACACTCCCACCGGGCACCAAAGTCAAGGATGAATACTACATTGAAGCGACAGGTCATCTGAATCGAGCGGATGATGCTCTCAGAGCGAGCGGAGCTGGAGTGGAGGATGAGCCTGTCACTCTGATGATCGGAAAGGGTAAGCTATCCTCGCCTAGCTTTCAAGCAGCTCATGTCATCCCTCAGTCATCTTGCACTTCGCCAAGGGCAATCCCGCCGCCGCTCACCCTCTCGTCGAAAGGCTTCTTGCGCGCCAGCCAAACAATCTTTTAGGTTTGACGGCTCAGGTAAGGTGTTGACACCCACTCCGCCTCAGGTCCCTAAAAGCTTCATCAGGCCCGACTGCTCTTCGCTCGACGATCCCACGAAGCTGCCTATGCGACGTATCAGAAATTGCTCCGGCTGAACCCAGAAATGTCGCCGGATCCGAGGATAGGCTTAGGTCTATGCGCTTGGGTGCTGGGCGATAGGACAAAGGCCGAGCTGGCGTGGAAGCGGGCGCTGGACAGGGTCAGTCTATATATTCAGGCCTTCTGTGCTCCCTCTAACAAAGAGATTCTAGGATCCTGAATCGTGGACATCCCTTCTCTTGCTGGGCTTGGCTTCGCTCAATACAGCTCGAGAACCAGCGACAAGTACGGAAGACAGGCACAAGCTCGAGAAGGAGGGAGCGGAATCTGTATCCTTTGCCTTCAAGCTGAACAAGTATAGTCCCGCAGCGGCGCTCGCTCTATCGTCAATCATGGGCCAAGGAGGTAAACTGCCCACAGCATCGAAGCTGGCGGAACGAGCTATCCAATATTCCGACAATAAGCGACATTCGGTACTCGCGAATGCCGAACGCGGTAGACTCGGCTTCGTGGCGGGAGATCTTGTGGATGCTGGCATGTTCATTGCCGCAGCCAAGGCGGAGGAAGTGGGGGGCTTCAACATGATGGCCGAGTTGACTTTGGGTCAGATTGCCATCAAGAGTGGTATGTACGGTGTTTTGCGCATGGCTTGGAGACTGACGGAAACCGATGTAGGCAACTTGCGAGAGGCGTTGAACTTTATCGAAAAGCTCGCGGTGAAGCTGAATGGTAAAGGGCCGTTGGAGTACACAGTCCTTCACGCGTCACTCCTCGCCTACCCGCATCCCGGTATGGGCGCCGAAGAAGTCTTGAAAAACAGGACGACGGCGCGAAACATGTTGACCGAGCTTCACACGCTGGTCACCGCTGCGGAAACCAACGAGGATCTCGCCAAACTTCGGAAGGTCGGCGAAGATTCCGACATTTTCGTCGAGCTGGCCGGGTTGTGGCAGGAGGAGAGTCTGGAAAAGTCGATCTCGGCGTACCAGACTGCTGTTTCAATCAAGGCAGCCGCGTCGTCTGCCGCCACAGAGGAGAAACCGTTGGACTTGACGGAAGTGCGCATGTCTAACAATCTTGGAGCCCTTTTCCAGCTGCAAGGAAACGTCGAAACGGCTGAACGGATGTTCCAGGAGTCGTTGCAGAAGCTGGCGGCGGACGACGGCAAGACCGCCGAGGTGCTTAAGACGGTCCTGGCGTATAATCTGGCGAGAGCGTACGAAGAAGGTGGCGAGGTCATCAAGGCTGCTCAATGGTACAGGGACGTGCTGAGGCAACATCCTGAGCATATGGAGTGTGAGTCACCTCTCCCATGGGAACGCCTGATTAATAGTCTTCAATTACAGCTAAGGTCCGATTGGCACTACTTGCCGCTACGGCCGGACGAAATTTCGACGCCCATACTCTGCTGAAGGAATCGCTGAAGTCTGACGAATCCAATCTTCCCCTCCGATCGTTCTACACCACCTTCCTGATCTCCCTGGGGTCGTATAAGGAGGCCCTGACCTTCACGTCCCAGACGATCAAGTTCGACCGAAACGACTCATTCACCTTTTGCGCTCTAGGCTGGATCCACTTCACCCTCGGACGGGAGGCAAAATCGTCGCAGGAGGTGGCAGAGCGACCGAAACAGTATCTTCGATCCGCAGAGGCGTACGAGCGGGCCTTGACGTTAGACCCGCACTGCGCTATCGCCGCTCAGGGGCTCGCCATCGCCCTCGCAGAAGACACATTGAGTCCGAAACCCGCGGGCGGAGTGAGCGTCGCCGAGGAGCTGAAGGCGAGGGCAAGGACGGCGGGCTTGGCCTTGGGTGTGTTTAGCAGGATCAAGGATAGTTTGGCCGAGGGTCCGGTGATGGTCAACATCGGTCATTGCTACTTCTCAAGAGGGGAAGAGGAGAGGGCGATCGAAGCGGTGAGTCTGGGTCTGATACGGTGGATGAGGAGGGAGGCTGATCCGCATATACAGTATGGTGCTGCCTTGACGGCGCTGAAAGGGAAGAATGTTACGGTGCTCCTGTACCTCGCCAGAGCTTGGTACGCGTTCGCCAATTCGAAGGAGAACTTTTCGGCAATGAACCAGGCTTTGTCATATTGTCAGAAAGTGGGTGATTGATTTCAAGCAGAATTAGCTGTATGAGAGTCGAGACTGATCGATTTGTCAGGCAATGCACCTCCAACCTTCGGACCGCGCGATCTTGTATAATATCGCAATGATTCAACAAAAAGCGGCAGAAATGCTGTTGGGGCTGGATCCAAGTCGCAGGACGTTGGAAGAGCTGAACATCGCTCTAGGGCAGGCTCAACAGGCTGCCAAGTGAGTTTCTTTGTCATCTGATGCAGCACACTCTGACCTATCGATAGCACGTTCCGTGTTCTGGCCGATGATCGATCTGGTGCACTACCGTATGATGCGGAGCTGGCCGACCAAAGAGCGAGATACGGAGACAGTCTGTTGCGAAAGGCTCCAGAACAGATCAACAAACAGGAGATCTACGAGGGCGAGACGCAAGCGCGTGTCGAGGAGGCCAGGCGGGCGAGGAAGGAGGAACAGGACAGGATACAAGCCGCTGAGGTGAGTACCTTGGGTTGAATGACAGATCATCTGCTGAAGTCTGGTCATTTAGGCGGCGCGGAGACTCGAGATCGAGACGAAAGCCGCCGAGCTGGCCGAGAAGAGACGACTGGCGAGGGAAGAAGCGCGGCTGTGGCAGGAACAGATGAATGCGCAGAATGCTGAAGAGGAATCCAAGCGCGCGGCGAACCTGGAAAAGAGGAAACGAAAGAAGGAGGTCGGGGATAGCGGAGACGAGGGCGAAGGGAGGCGGAAAAGGAAGGGAGGCGGAAAGAAGAAAAAGATCAAGACCGAGGAAGAGAGCTCCGAGGCCGAGGGAGAGTTTAGCGACTCCAGAGAGGGCAGCGGGGTCGTTGTGGATGAGGAGGAAAAGCGGAGGGAAAAGGCGAAAGATACGCTGAAGATGCTGAAGGCGAGGGTGAGTCCATTTCCGGTCCGACTGGAGAGGGCTCGAGTGGGATACTGATGAAAAGGGTAGAAATCAAAGAAAAAGGTGGAAGACCCCGATGAGGACGAGAAGGGAGACGTGGCACCGACCGCGAGGAAGTCTGGGAAGCAATTGTGAGTTGTCCGACGATGTGCGTTGAAAGAAGCGCTGATTGGTCGGGATCCGCAGTAAATCCAAAGCATATATTTCCGATTCCGAGGATGAGGACGAGATTGGGAATGCGGGAGACGAGACGGTGGCTGAGACGGAGCGTGGAGACGAGGACGTCGCCATGGAGGAGGCTGCGGTGAGGGATGAAGACGGGGATGAGGAGGATTAAAAGTAGGATGGAGCAATATTGGTCCTAAGATCGCTGTGAGGGTGGAACGGTGTCGACGACCTATATTGACATGGCGAGCGAATGGAGTGGATTCTTTGAACGATTTAAAAAGGACGAGGAAAGGGACAGGGAACAGAGCGGGTGCATTTGCCACATGGCAACACGATTTGCTCCCAAGGAGGGCAAGGGTGACTGACTAGCTTCTGTACTCATCCGACCACTTCGGCCCGACGCTGGCCTCTGCATCCGAATGCATCACTCCACGTTGGTACAATTGAAATCCAGCAGACTCTCGTTCGCGAGATTGGCACACAGGAACTGCTCCGTTGTCCCATTGTGCGGCCGCAAGGACGTGCCCGTCGCCGTGATATTTTGGCACATAGCTGAGCACTCGAGCGTCGCCACCGTGTTGTTGGCCACCACCCCGGAGGCAGTGCCGACCACGTTGATGAAATGTACATTGGAGATCGTGACTGATGCAGGAAGTGAGCTGGGAATGGAGACATAGGCGACAGGACGTACGAGTGGCAGGCGTGATGGCGCATTGCGCAAGCGTCGACTCGTAGCATTGCGTGATGAGGATCGGGTTGTCGACGTCTGCGAGGTGGGAGGTGGGTCAGAGGAGAAAGAGAAAAGGACGAGAAAAGGAAGGCATACTGGTATTGTTGAAATCCTGGTAGGTGACGTTGTTCACGTAGCCTGTCCCACCGCCAGAGACTGAGTGCGTATCGTTCGATCCGCCAAAGACCTTGATGCGCGCCCCGTTCTGGGCGTTCATCATCGAGATATTGCGGACGAGGATGTTGGCCACGATGTCGACTGCCATGAAGACTCAGAATCAGTCTTGGAAGACGCGAAGGTAGGATGGGCTTGCCCTCGCCGTAGTACTGTCCCAGAGAGCCTACGGATACGCCGTGGGATCCACTACGTATGTATGAGCGACATTGCTTGTCCGTTTGGTCTGATATCGGAGGCTCACTTGCACACAAGGTTCTCAACCAGCATATTGGTGCAGTTGGGCTTGAACGAGACGCTGTACCCCGAGTCAGCAGATCCTTAACGCCATACAAACAAGACTCGCCAGTCGTCATCGTTTACAATGTTGGAGTTGCTGATCGTCACCGAGTCCGAGCGATAGATGTCCCATCCGTCGGAATTCGCAGCTGGCGCCGAGGCATTGCTCGACAACGCCCGGATGCGGATGGAGTCGTAGGTGATGTTTTTGGATTGGTACACAAAACTGCCAAGTGGCATCAGCGTCGCGGACGAGAGGCGGCTGGGCACGGGCTGACTTGGTCCAGAACGGCGAGTTGATGATGGAGATATCCTGGACGACAATGTTGCTCGCGTTGCCCACCGTCAAGGGGATCGGTCGCGCAAACGTCCTCGAGGATCCGCCTGCGACGCCAGCGTTGGGGTTCAGGGCGAAGTAATCCCACCATGCTAAGGGGTAACTCAGTTGCGCACGATCTTTTGCACTGAGGAGGCTACTCACTCTGGCCGTTGGCATCGATCGTTCCGCCTCCGTGGAACGTCACACTATCGCCTGAATGGGAGTGAGCACAGGTCGTGACGACGAGCAAGTCATACCGGAGAAGAACCAGTAGGTCGTGGCGTTTTGCTACGACAGGTCAGCTGCATCGAGATACGGACGTCATCAAACCCACATAGGTGAGGTAGATCGAGTTCGGGGACCAGTACGCGATATCGGGCTTGTACGCGATCCCCCCCGTGAGTCTGACTTCCACGTTGTGCAGGTACGTGTTCAACACCGTATCGACTTGATAATACGATGGCAGGTTGATCAGTGCGTCCGTATTGCAGAGATTGAACGCGTAGAGCAGATTCGGCCCGTCGTCCTCGCCCCCGCCGATGGCAGTGACGGTACAGACGGCTCCGTCGACCTGGACATGAGAGTTGTTCGAAGCGAACCGTTTGTGCAGAGCGGACCGAGAAAACAAGGACCGGGCAGGATGAAGATAGCCTGTCGCCGAGGATGCAGCGTGGATCAGCGGCGACGAGACCAATGCGATGATGGAGGTGAGCAGGAACCTCATCGTGAAGCGGCGGCGGAAAAAAGGGCAGGACGATCCTCTTGTCGTGCCGAACACTGCATCCTATATAGTTTGTTTACACTGGTCACAGGCCCAAAAGACAATTTGGCGGACCCAGAGCAAGCTGTCTACGGGCCGCCCGGCCCTCCAACCGTCCGCTACAAGACGAGTAGATTATAATCATTCGTTATCAGCTGACTAGATAGCGTGCCATTCCTGTTCTAAATCAGTCCTCAGATGCGTGTCAGCTCGAAGCCAACACGGTCCGGACGGGCCGTTCGGTCAACCCTAGCCCGCGCCAAGTTGCCTCCAGCGCCACTAACGGGAAATCCCGGCTATCTTTGAAATTTCCGCGGACTTTTCGGTGCGAGGCGGGATCTAAAACTCCTGAAACTAGGAACGGCACACGCCAGTCCGAGCCAGATCCGTCGCCTCCATCTTTCTCTCTTCTCTCCACTTCCATCAGGAACTAATCAATCAATAAACAGTGGGTGGTCTACAGCTCATGGTCTGGCAGAAGAGTAGTCACTCACCTGCCTCCCCCCCTCTCTTCCCCAGAAAACAACACACATCATGTCTAAAGGTGCCCTTTCCATCGTCCCCGTAAGTCTCCCTTCCGCCCACGTTTAACGCGCCAGCCCTCAACGGGGTCCACGGACGTCTCAACTTGATCATCATACTCATATCCCTCCACAGGCCGGTGTCATCACTGGAGAGAATGTCATCAAGCTCTTCCAGCATGCCAAGGAGAACAAGGTAGGTCCTCGTCTCGGCATCTCGGTCATTTCGCCCAAGCTGACTGTGTCCTTAGTACGCCATCCCCGTATGTCCTACATTGGGGATACGATCCAAATTTGGTGACTAACTGGTCTGCTCTCCCTTCCTTATCCCATCTAGGCTATCGTGAGTCGTAGCCCGCCTATCCAAAGACCCCAATTGACAAGCCCAGAACGTCACCTCGTCGTCCGTCGTGAACGCCGTCCTCGAGGCTGCCCGTGACATCAAATCCCCCATCATCCTTCAGCTCTCGCAAGGAGGTGCCGCCTTCTTCGCCGGAAAGGGACTGGCCAACGGCAACCAGGAGGCCTCGATCGCTGGTGCCGTCGCCGCTGCCCACTTCATCCGAAGCATTGCCCCCTCTTACGGAATGTGAGCTGCCACTTCGATATCACATGCCGACGTAGCTCATCCACCGATAGCCCCGTTGTCCTCCACACCGACCATTGTGCCAAGAAGCTCCTCCCTTGGATGGACGGTATGCTGGACGCCGACGAGGCCTACTTCAAGGTTCACGGTGAACCCCTCTACTCGTGAGTGACGCCAGGTTGTTGGGGTAGCACTAGCTGAATCGCGCAGCTCGCACATGTTGGATCTTTCTGAAGAGCCCAAGGACGAGAACATTGCCGACTGTGTCAAATACTTCACCCGAATGGCCAAGATGGGTCGTGAGTTTGGATAAGCTCCGGTCCAGCGTTTACCACTGACATTGATCAGAATGGTTGGAAATGGAGATCGGTATCACCGGTGGTGAGGAGGATGGTGTCGACAACTCCAACGTCGACAACGCTTCGCTCTACACCCAGTCCGACGAGATCTTCGACGTCTACTCTGCCCTCTCCCCGATTTCCCCCAACTTCTCCATTGCCGCCGCCTTCGGCAACGTCCACGGTGTCTACAAGCCCGGAAACGTCGTTCTCCGACCCGAGATTCTCGGCATGCACCAGAAGTACGCCGCCGAGCAGACCAAGGGCAAGGAGGGTGACAAGCCTCTGTAAGTTTGTGTTCTTTGCTGTGTTTTGCTTCGTCGCGGTCGTCTCTCCTATCTATCACCCACTCCCCCACCGCTACCCACATAGACAGTGCCCGTCCCTTATTCAATGAGGCGTTGAGGCGATCCGGTCAGCGAATATCATTCCAAACCACATTTAGAACTTGCTTTTCCAACCCTTCAATGTCTTTTACTTTCGAGTCTGAGAGCGTCAATAGCTCGTTCTGTAGCCCCTTTTGGGCGAGGAACGAGTCGATGCGGGTGGTGGATCAGGAGGTGTCATATTGGTTTAACATTCTTGTCTCGATTCGGCTTCTGATTCGTTGTCTTCTTGTTTGCTTAGTGCTGACATGTTGATTTCAGCTTCTTGGTCTTCCACGGTGGATCCGGATCGTCCAAGGAAGAGATCAAGACTGCCGTCGTCAACGGCGTTGTCAAGATGAACGTCGACACCGACACCCAGGTGAGTCACTTCCCCGGAGGAGGTCCCGTATCACAGACTCATGTCCCCTGTAGTTCGCCTACCTCGCCGGTGTCCGAGACTTTGTCCTCAACAAGGCTGAATACCTCAAGAGCCAAGTCGGAAACCCCGACGGACCCGACAAGCCCAACAAGAAGTAGTAAGTCGGGTTACTCGTCTGGGAGACTCTCGCTGATCGCTGTCCAGCTACGACCCCCGAGTCTGGGTCCGAGAGGGAGAGAAGACTTTGGCTGCGCGAGTCAAGGTCGCCTGTGAGGATCTTGGAAACGTCAACCAGGCCTAGAGAAATGAGAGGTTGTAGCCGCTAGATCGATTGTACCTTGTCACGAATGAAAACAAAGATGCAGCCCTCTGGGAACAGCGCGAGCGTGGTGGCCGACGATACATGGGTGTCAGAAGTCTATTGTCCTCCATCCTGATCTACAGGTTCCTCGGCCGTCATCTTTCCCAGCAATTTCCACGACTTTGCATACGTTGCTATACGAGACGGATGATGTCCATCAGCTTAACAGCACCGAAGGCTTTGTCACCCAACTCACGCTTGTAGATGCGGATGATACCGTCGTCGTCGGACGTGGTCAGCGTGGTGCCCGTCGCATTCCACTCGACCATGACTACTCGCGCGCCTCCCCTGCCGAGATCGGCCACACACTCGGCTTTCCAGACCTCGTCTCCGGACTCGGGAGGCTCGACACGCCATATACGGACGGTACCGTCGCGCGAACCGGAGGCGAGGAGGTGGTACGACCTGCCGCAGGAGGCGGACCAGCAGACGGAGGTAAGCGGCGAGAGGGACGAGTCTTTGGGAGGGGTGAGGAAGAGCAGACATCGAGGCGTCGGGTCGAGGGAGACGACCTGGGCTTGGGTCAGATTATGCAGCGGCATGAGGCGACAGGGCGACAGGCGACAGGCGCACCTTGACGATCGGGTTCACGCCCGAGAAGCACGCTATCAAACTCCCCCACCAGCGCTCTTTGCAGAAGCTGAGACCCCAGCCGCCGAGCGAGGACTCGTTCCCGAGGTTACTTGCCGGGGCGGGGTTCATCGGGTGATCGACGACCGACTCGTCCGAGCCGTGCGGCGGACCGAGGGAGGCGATGTGCAGGTCGTGGGTGAGGGACCAGTCGTTGAGCGCCGGGTCGAGAGAGGTGTGCACGCGGAGGTACGAGTCGGTGGAGATGGATGCCTGGGTAGGGTCAGCGCGGGCAGTGAAGGGGGAGGAGACAGAGGAAAAGGAAGAGGAAGGCAGAGGGGAGAAGGGAAGCGAGGGAGGAGGAAGAGGAAGGGGAAAGAGAGGCCAGGCGAGGGACCGAGGGAAGACGAAAAGGGGGGAGAAGAGGTCAGAGACAAACGGAGCGAAGTAGAGAGGTTGACATCGAAGTACGGCGACGAGACCTACTACACGCAGACCAAAGCTCGGCGACGGGGGCGAGAACTCGACGACCCTCACACTGCCCTTGGCACCGGACAAGACACCGCGTTCGATCCACCTGCCGTCTTTGCTCGACGAAGAAGCCGAAGCCGAAGCCGAAGCCGAACTTGAGCTCGAGGGTTCTTCCCATATACGGACGGTCCGGTCGTGCGATGCCGAGGCGAGCAGAGAGCCATGGAGTGGATGCGCGAACGAGAGGTGGAGGAGCGGCGCGTCGTGCGCCTGGGGATCGAGTCAGACGTGGTGGACTTCACGGCACGCGGTGGAGATAGGGGAGACAAGACACACCTTCCATTCGGTAGTGAGGATCCAGGTGCCGTCGTGGGATTTGTGGAAGAGCTTGATCTTTTGGTCGGCGGAGCATGTGGCCACTGGCGCATCTCGAATGTCAGCGGAGACTCGCGTGGGTCAGATACGCGAGACCAGACGGGACTCACGTCGCTCGCCGTAGAAGTCATAGACGACGTCTGAAGAAGTCAATTGGGTGACCTGGAGGAGTACCTGACACAAGCTCACGAGTGACGAGGTCTGCGTGTCCCGGTGCCAGGAGGTTGGTCTGTATCATGCTGGATTGCGGCGTCAAGATGGACTCGGATCAATGCATAGAACCCATAAACATCAGAGAAAGGGCTACTGCTAACCCCCCTCGGTGCCACAGACGGTGATAAACCGTGATATCGCCGTTCAAGGTGCCACGGTCGAGCTGGAATGCTACGCGCCTCGTCACTGGACTATGGACTGACGATCTAGACACATCTCCCCATCTCGTTCTCGTCCTCGCATCATCCCTCCGCAACCAGTCTGGTCAGATAGCAAAGATCTACTCCATCGTCATCGTCCCCAGATTTTGAAGCTCGAACGGATCCCCAGAAATGAGCTCGCAAGCTCAGCTGCCCAACGGATGGGAGGCTAGGTGGTGAGTCCTGTGGGAGCGTACGAGGCTGTCTCTGATGGCAGTGCCGATCCATAGGGATGCTCAGTCGAACCAGTACATCTATGTCGGTATGTCGCCCATCTCAATTCCTATACATGCTACACTCCAGCTGATCCCACGGTCAGACCAAGCCACTGGACAATCTCAATGGGATCCCCCGACCCGACCGTCGTATCCGAGTCCGAACGCTGCTCAGCCAGCCGCCGCTCCTCCGACCAAGGGACGACGGCAGTACCCCACCGCGCAGATCCAACAGATTTATGGGGCTGGTGGATCCGCCCCAGCACCGAGTCTCCCTCACGCTCCCACCTATCCCGCCCCCCACCAAAATGCCCCGGCACAACTCTTCACCCCGGGGATGGACCCCTCGCTCCAGCCTGCTCAACCGCACTGGCAGAACCCGCAGCAGCCCGCTTACCCGAATCAGCAGCAACCTCAGTACCCGCAACAGCAACAAGGCGTCGATCACCTTGGAAACCAGTTCCAAAACATGAACATGGGCGCCAAACCTGGGATGGGCGGCTACGGCGATCAGAAGCAGCAGCATCAGCTGACGACGGTCAACCTCATCGGCATGCAGCCGGACGTCCGCGCGCTCGAGTCCCCGCCACCAACCCCGTTACTACCTCTCAATGCAGCCGTCACCGACTCGCCGTTCACCAACCCCGATCCGTCGTATCAGCGATGCACGCTCATGGCGATGCCGAGCACCCAGTCGCTGCTCAACAAATCCAAACTCCCCCTCTCGCTCGTCTGCTCGCCCTTCCGATCATTCCGGGAGAGCGACGGCGACGCCCCCGTCCCCGTCGTGACGGACTCCGTAATTGCGCGGTGTCGACGATGTAGGGTCTACATCAATCCGTTCGTCACGTTTGTCGAGGGTGGGAACCGATGGAAGTGCTGCATGTGTAATCTCAGCAACGAGGTCCCGCAGCTGTTTGACTTTGACCAGGGCGAGGGACGACCGGCGGACAGATGGGCGCGAAAGGAGCTCAACCACTCCGTCGTCGATTTCATTGCCCCGACGGAATACATGGTCCGACCACCGCAACCTCCCGTTTACGCGTTCGTGATCGACGTCTCGCAGCCGGCCGTTCAGTCGGGTATGGTCGCCACCGCCGCCCGAACGATCCTCGAATCGCTCGACAGTATCCCCAATGCCGACAAGCGAACGAAAATCGCCATCATCGCCGTCTCCTCCTCGCTTCACTTCTTTTCTCTCCCTGCCGGCGCGACCGAGGCGGAGATGCTGGTCGTCTCGGATCTCCAGGACGTGTTTCTCCCGAAACCCGTTGATCTGTTGGTCAACATGGACGAGTCGCGACAGGCGATCGAAGCGCTGTTGGGCAAACTCAGCGACATGTTCCAGGACTCGCATGTGGTCGGCAACGCGTTCGGATCGGGTCTGCAAGCTGCCCATCAGCTGGTCGGAAAGATTGGTGGCAAGATTATCGCGTTGACAGCCTCGCTGCCAACGCTTGGCATTGGAGCGCTCAAGGCGAGAGACGACCCCAAGTTGCTCGGCACAAAGTCCGAGTCGAGTCTCTTGCAAGCGGCCTCGTCGTTCTACAAGACATTTGCTATCGACTGCTCCAAATCCCAGGTCTCGGTCGACATGTTCCTCTTTGCCGCGACATATACCGATGTGGCGACGCTCTCCTGTCTCCCCCGATACACGGCCGGTCAGACCTACCTCTACCCGGGCTTCAACGCCTCGAGGGCTGAAGATGCCATCAAGTTTGCAACCGAGTTTGGCAAAGTCCTCGCCTCGCCCATCGGTCTGGAGGCCGTCATCCGAGTTCGCGCGTCGAGGGGTATACGGATGTCGGCGTTCCACGGCAACTTTTTCATTCGATCGACGGATCTGCTCGCGCTGCCTGCCGTCCCACTCGACCAGAGCTATGTGATCGAGTTGGCGCTCGAGGATGATCTGAAACAACCGTTCGTGGTCCTGCAGACGGCCGTGCTGCACACTTCGTGCTTTGGCGAAAGGCGGATCAGGGTAGTGACGCAGGCACTGCCGACAACAGACTCAATCGCTGAGCTGTATGCGTCCGCCGACCAGGTGGCTATTGCAGCGCACCTCGCGAACAAGGCCGTCGAAAAGGCCATGTCGGGCTCGCTGGACGACGCGAGGAGTCTCGTGGTCAACAAGTTGGCCGACATGTTGACCGTGTACAAAAACCAAGTGACCTCTTCGGCAGGCGCGTCGGCGCAACTCTCTGTCCCCGAGAACCTGAAACTCCTCCCCTTGTTGGCATGTGGTATCGTCAAGCACGTTGCGCTCCGAGAAGGCTCGTCCATCCCGCCGGATCTGCGATCGTACGCCCAGGCGCTGTTCACCAGTCTACCCTGCCAGTCCTTGGTCCCCTACATCCACCCCCGCTTCTACTCGCTCCACAACATGCCCGCGGACGCCGGCACAATCGGCGAGCACGGCGTGATTCTCCCCCCGGCGCTCAATCTCACATCCGAGAAACTCGAACGACACGGGTTGTACATTATGGAGGACGGTCAGAACATCTTTCTCTGGGTCGGCCAAGAGGCCGTCGAGCGGCTCGTGCAGGATGTCTTTGACCTGCAATCTTACGGCGAGCTCGTGGGCGGCAAGACGACGCTGCCGCTGCTGGATAACCCGTTCAGCGCGCGCATCAATGCGATCATTGGCAAGACGAGGGAGCTGCGACGCGGCGTTTACAGACCGCACCTGTATGTTGTCAAGGCGGACGCGGAACCGGCGCTCCGAAGCTGGGCGTTGAGCCTGTTGATCGAGGACAGGATGGACAACATGTCGAGCTACGCCCAGTTCCTGACGACGGTGAAGAACAAGGTGGGTCTTTGTCTCTTGGAAGGGGGGGACTGAACTGATGTGTGCTGCGTCGTAGGTCAACAGCTAGAGGGATGGTTTGAGAAAGCACGAGGAAAGAGGGAAGCGAGGCGGGAGTGTGAGGCTGATGAGGACGCGAGGCTAAGGGGAGAGGACGAAAAGGCGGTCGAGGGAAGGCAGGGGCGGTTTAGAGGGCGAGAAGAACGAGAGGGGAACAAGATGTATATGATCTGCTTCATCCATGCAATAATGTCTAGCCTAGCCCGATTCACAAACGCTGCACCTCCAATCTACGCATCGTATCAGTCAGCGAAAAGACCCGATCCATCTCACACCCCACGGGCGGACTCACCCCCCCGCCGCATTCTCCAACAAGAACCCCCGGACCAGCTCGCGCATCTTCATCTCGCTCTCGTCGGTCCACTCGATCGAGAGCGAGATCTCGACCGTCGTCTCCGCGTCGACGACTTCTTCCTCGACGTCCTCTCTGTCCCCTACGTCGCTCGGGACGGGGGACGACGTCGTCGAGCTCGACGAGAGCTTGATGCGGATCGGGTAGGCGCCTGGGAGCAATAACGAAGTATGGTCAGAGGCTGCCGGCGGAAAGGGGGCCGCGTTCTTACCTTCACGCTCACGAAAGTAGTGGAACGTCTGGTCTTCGAGCTCGCCCCATTGTTCGTCGGTGAGCAGTTTGGGGAGCTTGAATACGGCGGTCTGGGGAGGAGAGTGAGCGGAGATCGAGAGAAGGGACGTACGTGGGGCGGTATCGGGAAGGGCATGGGTTAGTTGACGGTGGAAGAGAGGACGACAGGGCTCGAGAGGGAAGTCTGAGCTGGACATGGGAAATGTGGAATGGCCACGAGGAGGGTGAAAAGGACGGTTACTGATCCCTTGGGTCCTTTGGACCGGGAACATCCGCATACGGTCTATTGTCCTCGCCCGAAGGATCGTCCTTGGCAACAGTAGCAGTGACACAAAAGGCAAAAGGTACCGACACCGGACGACCATCTGGGCAGGGGATCCGGCGCGTATATATATATCCAAAAATGCATGCATCAGTCCTCTTACTCCTCCTCCGGATCCGCTTTCCGCCTGAAACACGCGACCCACTTGTCGCCGCCGTTCCGCTCGACTTTTTGGCCTTCCTCTGTCGACCCGCGCGCGTGATTCAGACATACGTCGTTGGCGAGCGCTTCGGTCGGAATGTACTCGAACAGCGGGTGTTTGTGGAGATGCATGGCCATCCATTCGTGCAGGTCTATAAGGGGGTTGGTCAGTCGGTGTGCAGATGTACTATCCGAAGAAAGGACGTACCTTTCACGTCGGTGACGGTGTACAGGATGCCGCCTGGTTTTAGGACATAGGCGTATTCCGCCAGGAGGGATGTTCTGTGGTGAATGTGATCAGTCAGCGAGGGACAAGAGGAGAGAAGAGGGGGGGACGGACGTGATGATTCGCGCTTTCTGCTTCCGTATCTTGAAGTGGGGATCCGGGAAGAGGAAGAATATCTTGGACAACTGCGGCGGTCGGATGCAGTCAGGCGGTGATAGCTCAGCGGTGAAGACAGAGACCCACCTGACCCTTTTCGAAAAAGTTTGGCATGTGTTTCATCGAGTTGGCGCGGATGACCGAGACGTTCTGGTAGCCTCCTTGCTGCTTCTCGGCCGGCTCGGCCAGCTGCTGATTCTGGCGCAGTGCTAATATCCTGTCGTTCACGTAGTGCGTGACAGAGACTCGGATCTCCATCCCTGCGAGCGGCGAGCCATCAATACAGAGTTACGAAGATGCCCGACTCTGCTCACCCAGCATCAGTGTCTCTGGAAATAGCGGCGCCAGCGCCGTCAGTAGCCCGCCAAAGCCGCAGCCGACATCGGCCCATTCGACCTTGGCCGTTGGCGACGGGTAAAAGGCGGGGAAATGAGGCTGCCAGTCCATCTCCGAGGGTCTAGCGGGGCTGTCGGCGTGTCAATGGTGCTTCACAAAGCCGAGACATGGAGATTATGACATACTAGTCCAGTATGTGGTCGACAAAGACGTTCGCGTGCGCTCTCTGGCGATACCATCGTTTCTACGGATTGTCAACATGGGAGGTGGAGGAGGAGGACGTGATTCACCTGGGGAGCTGAAAGGAGAACCGGTGCGGCTGCAGCAGCTGCCTCGGTAGTAGCAGTCGATGGTCCTGCTTCCATCTCTGGCGTTGCTTCTCTTGCTCGTTTCGACATGGTAATCTTCGGGATGTACCAGTATGGTTGCAGGAGGATTGCAACCCTCCATTTCCGACTTTCCACCTTCTGTCACGTGATCTATCAGCACCCCGAAACCCTTCGTCGACTCGGCCTATCTCCCTTGTCAATCCACCTCGACGTCGCTCAACCATCACTACCATAGCGAGGACGCCCGTATCTCCACGGCCAACACGCCAGGATGCTCTCCCGAAGTCTCTACTCCTCCCTGCCACCGTCTCGCTCCGCCAGCGGATGCTCCCCTTCCACCAAACCTTCCATCTCCACCCGAGGCCGATCCAAGCCGTCCGCCCGCCGACTGACAGGCGCAAAGGCCCTGCAAGGATCGTCCGCCTCGTCTCCCTCCACCATCACACCTCCCACGGCGACGACAGAAAATTCGTTCCAGTTCCAACCTATCCGGATATACCCTGCGCAAATGAAATTGCTCCTGGCATTCACCCCCTCGCATTTTCCCTTGCCCGTTGGATTGGGTCCTGCCGCGTTCACATCACCCAAGTCGAGTCAGACACACGACGAGCTGTTCACACTCCCGCCACCGCCGTCGCCAGCGTCCATCTTTGAAAATACCAAAACAGCCACCATGTCGCCGTCGACGGGGTACGACCAACCTCCGCTTCCGTCGTCATCGAGGGGGTCCGTCATCTCCGACCATCTCCACCTCATGTCGTGCTTCTCTCGCCCGTCGCTATCCCACCACCTCGGTGATGAAGCGCCAGTCTCCTCGAGGAATGCGCTGCTGAGCGAGTTCGACGGCGATACGTTCCTCACCCGATCGCTGGCGTCAGCGAGCGTCAAGACGCGCTTGGGAATGGAGAATGACTGGGAGACCGTGCTGTCGAAACTCTCGTCCTCATCCTTGCCCAAGTTTGGGAAACAGGTCGAACTGAAGGATGCAGAATCGAAGATCGACGTCGATAACGCCGTGATGGATCTGAATGCGATGCTTTCAAAGATGGAGATGACGGGCCGAGGGAGGAAGAAGAGGACGTTGGACGAGGGCTGGGTCAACATGGATAGTGTGAAGCGGAAGCGACAGAAGAAGATGAGCAAACACAAGTACAAGAAGAGGAGAAAGGTGAGTGGGCCGGGGCGTCTCAAGCGAGGGCAGACACTAATAATACCGATAGGCCACCAGGGCTCAGAGAAAGAGACTAGGCAAATAGATAGATCATCATTCATGCATCGCATTCCAACCCTCGCCACTCGCCATTCATTGCCCTCGACGCAAGTCATGACCCGGACTGTCTAGCGAGAAGCGGTGTCATCTCGGCTGAAACAGTGCACTCCCTTGGCACATACTCCCTAGCCGACAATCCTTTGTCGGAGCGGAAGCCTCCGTTTCAGCTTTAGCGTGTCTCGCCTCTGTGATGAGCTGATCTCATCCTCCCTCATTCTCACTCATTCCTCATCCTCCCTCATCTTCACTCATTCCTCATCTCATCCAGAAACACCGTCCAAAACCGCTCTGCCAGATGTCAACGAACGCCAACCTCAGCCCGCTTATTTTCGACCTCAGAAATGGGACAACCGGTCTCCTGTACACGCCGGATACAAGCGAGTTCTTGGATCGAGGACAATTGGTGCGGTCGATCATCGAGCACTTGGGCTCGGTGCCTTCTCAACGTCTCTCGAAAGACGTGACCGTGATGACCAAATACGCAAACGGGACCCTGACCGAGACTCCCTCAATGATATACGCCACCACCGATCATCGGACCCATCATCACCTGAAGCATTGCGTTAGACCAGAGTGCTTGGGTTTTTCGACAGAGGCCGATGCCAAACGGAGCGGCCTGTGGCAGTTCGACTACATGAGCCGAGGGGGGACCGAAGAATCGTATCTCTGCAATTCGAAGGAGACATTGATCCCAGCCTACGCGGAATGGTGGAATCAACAGGATCGGCAGGATCGGCAGGATCAGCAGGATCAGCGAGACAAGCCCAGAGGTAGAGCGCGCTCGCGCCCCCCTATTAGACCTCTCACGGAGTTTTTTCGCAATCCCGACTACATTACCCGTACGGATCGTGAGACCCCTCATACCACCACCACTGGAGTCAGCAACAAGCTCACCGAATTGACTGTCCTCCAATACCGTCGTGAAGGTTTCTACGAGTTTCTCAGAGACACTGTCAATAGATACGGGAGCGAAAACTGCAACAATCCGCTCTGTGTCGATTACGCCACTGAGGTCGAGGCCGAAACGTACGCCACCGCGCTAGAGCCAGGGTCAACTGCCAGGTGTCGGCCAGCACAGGCTTATGCGTTCGAAATTCCCTCTGCAAGCACCGTCAAAAGCCATAACTATGGGGGCTTTCAGTAGCGCAAGCGAGTTCCGCCGGTAACTCGTCCCCCTCTGCCATTCCAGTCCGAGTATACTAGAGGCGAATGGTCGATTGATGAATGCTGCATGTCTCAACTTCTGGAAAGATCCCTAAATCTCGACGTAGCCGTTGCTATGTACAAACCTGACAGCCCCATCCTCTCATTGTTGACCTTCTTACACATCGCTTGCATGCCGAGAACAGCGATCTAGCAGCCACCATGTTCTTATCGCAACCCAGAAGCGTGGCTGCAAGAGAAGAAACCATATTTTGGTCTGCATCCTTAGATTGTATCGAGACTGATTTGGCTGCTGACACCAGACTTACACGAATGCTCATTGGGCCATGTCTTGCAAGAAATCTCTGCTCTTCCTTCTGGACTGGAGTTGTTAGCTTCACCTCCGTCATGATCTCCCCCTTCTCTTCGAAGTAGGATGTGATCTGAGTACTAAAGGTAGCTACGTCTGAAAATCATCTCGGTCTCCAACCGGTAAAATTCGCACATTCCGTAGAAAGGCAAGAGCTACATCTATGTCCAAAGGTAACGATGAGGTGATACGCACCCTTCACGCGTCCTCGCCATTCTGGTCACCCGTCGCGAATGCCTGCACAGCACTGCCAATCGCCCTCATATCCCGACTATTCTCCTGCTTGTCCCCCGCAACATGTTTCTCTACGATGGTCTTGACCTCGTCATCAGCCTGATCGTACCATTCCCTGTAGTCCTCCCACCACCATTCGTGCGTCACGCCGTCACGCCCGAGATATCCTGCCGTGCCGTCCGGCTTGTTCTGCGCCGCCCACGGCTTGTCGACGATGTAGTGTAGGCAAACGACCTCGTCATCCCGCCAGATGTTGGCGTGCCAGTAGCGCATTGTCTTGAGCGCGTTGTACTGCCATCCTAGGGGAAGCCATTTGTTGCGAAAGAACTCGTCGAGAAAGTCTTGGTCGGGGAACTTAAACGTCTCGAGTAACGGCGTGGTATTGAAGAACTCGATCATGTTTTCCCATAACTGGACGGATGGGCGGAAGACGAACATCCCGCTGTTGAGCATGTGATGCATGGGCGGGGAAGTAGGCGTGATGGGTATCGGGTGGGTGAGCGCGGACGGATGGGAGACGGGCGTGTGGGGACAGTTTTCAGGCCGCCAATCTTCAGGCGCCCAGGGGTCATGGTCCTTATTACACAAGCACGCGTGGCTCGCCGCGATCCAATCGTCTGCATGCAGCGTAGCCGCCGAGAAGATGCCATCCATACTCTTCCGCACGGTCATATCGGCGTCGAGGAAGCATATCGTCGTGTATTCGGGGTCCGTCTCGTGCAGTTGGAATACCCGAAGCTTGGTCCAAGTATCTGCGAAGCGCTCGGCGATGAGGGAGACATGGATATTGTCGCGCGGGAGGAGCGGGGCGATAGGTCGAAGGACGATGTTTGATCGAGACGATTCGAGCTCAAGGGCGCGGATCGAGCTGGAAGGTAGGGTATCGGTGTAGAGGACGATCAGAGGGTAGGCGCACTTGTGTTTGACGAGCGTGTGGGCGAGAATGATGACGCCAGCGAGGTAGGAACTACGGGTGATGAGGGTGCAGTAGGCATAAGGAGCGGTCATGATGACGATAAGAACGAGAAGCGATAGATGATCGATTCATTATCAGTCTGCGATTTCCACATGATGTTTCGGCGTTCCTAGATCCGATTTGACCCGTAATTGTCCATGCATAAAGATGTTTCTCCTTTTCTTTGCTGGAAGCGTTCGAAATAGTACTGCACCGACAGCGAACTGATCAGAAGCCCAGATCCCGCCGACTGATCGAACCGATATGGCTGCAAGTGATGAAGATATTGACTTTTCCGACCCATTGACCTCTGTCTTGACGATGGATCTCTTCCGTCGTAGATAAGGCGACGATCGCTAGGTCGCAGTGTTTGAGCCAGCCCGCCTCTGTGCCTGCTCGTGCACGACAGCAAATGTGCGGAAGACGGAAGATCCAACTTTACAAACCCGTTGCTCGACAACGCCGGCCTGGATCACCGAGTAACCTCGCCTCCGGGACCCGCCGTCTTGTTCGCTTACTCTGCTCGTCGTCAGGAGACTCCTCGGTTCCGCGTCCAGTGTCTCCAGGCCCTAGCTGAAGGAGGCGTATAAGGACGTCGACATCCGTCGTCTTCTTCGTTCTCCCATCTCACTCTCATTCATTCCTTTTCACAAACAGCACTGGTTGCCTGTTGCCTCCGTTTTTTGGTCTTCTTGTGCTTACATTTTCAACTCTCCATCAGTACATAACACCCCTACCGACTTCGACAGACCCGCCTCAACAACAAGCAAGATCACCAATCCAAAAATATGTACGCTCACCAACTGGTCGCGCTCCTTCCGATGCTCGCGACCCTCGTCGTGGAGTCCAATGCGATGCCACTCTATCTTCAGGCGAAGGCCTATCGACACGCAGTCCGAGAGGTTCCGCAAGGTATGTCTTGCAAGTCACTTCCCACTTGGATAGGTACTGATGCCCTCACCCCATCTGCAGAACACTCGCACAACCAATTCCTGGCGACCGTCAGAGCCTCGTTGGCCACTAACAACCCGTCAAACATTGAGGATCCGTAAGTACTTTCCCTTATACCGTCATATCTAACTCAAGTCGAGCGTTCCAGTGTCTTTGGTCTCCTGGGCAGCGCAGCCGCCGCTGCAGGCCAAGGCCTTATCACCAACGTCGATTGTCTGCAGATGGCGACCGCGGACCAAGCGTTCACGAATGCGAAAGCGGCGAACGACGTGGCAGGCATGACCGCTGCGTTGGTCTATCGAGCGCTCGAGAGAAACACCGGCTCTGTGGGGCTGGCGAGTGTGACCTGGTGGGTCCTTTTCCCATCTTCCAGTCATATCAACTCCAGCTGAAAAGCGGACAAAGTAACGAGACCGCGGTCAACCCCGAGATTGGTGAGACTTTGCGCAACCACAAGCCCGTCAGAGCTGATCGGTCGCTCAGCGGCGATCTCCCAGCATCAAGATCCTGCTTCAACCGGTGCAGCCGCCACGAACAAGGTAACTAGCGCCTCCTTCCTCCGTAAAATCCTCGGCCGACACGCGATTCTCAGGCAATCACCCTGGCTCTCGCGAGTCAGATCGCCTCGATTGGTGGTGACCCGCAAACGGCGCTCAAGTCGGGCACGTTTGCGCCTGGTACAATCGGAGATACCACGGGCGCTGGTAATACCTGCGATGATGCCAACGTAAGATGTCGCTCTTCACTTCGAGAGGGAAACAAAGGCTGATTCGCAACTAGGACGCGACCGGGTGTATCTTCACCCAGAACAAGCTCGTCGAGGTGAAGTCATTCCTCCTCCACGATGTTCTGTAGCTAATACTTCCATCTCAGGACGCGACGGCGGCAGAGATCAGTGCGGCTGTTGCTAGCATTTCGGAGAGTACCGTAAGTGCTCGCGACGTCCGATGTCTTAGGAGACTACTGAGAAAGGGATCTAGGCGGCGGCAGCTGCAACTGCATCCGGAGGTGCCAAAGCTGCGGCAGGGGTAGGTATCCTTTCGCTCCGGGTCACTTTCGCTCTCGCTTATTCCTTCCAGACTGGAGCAGCCGCCACGACATCCGCTGCTGTGGTTTCGGTGAGTTTCTTCCCTCTTGTTCTCATCGTCGCTGACCATTCCTAGACCGCGGTGGTCGTTCCCACCACGGAGGCTTGCGGTGCCGCATCAGCGGCCAACACGGATGTTGCTGCCGCATCCGCCACATCCACCGCGGCCGCTTCGTCGTCAAATGCAGCAGCAGCAGCGTCCACCGCAGCGGCGACTGGGACTACGGCTGCCGCCGCAACAGGCATCGACGTAGGATCATGCAGTGAGCCGGCTTCGTCTTCTCATCCGGCTAGTAATGTTGCCACTGACGCGTCTTCCTCAGCTGACTTCAGCATGACTTTTGCTGCGGGTCTCGACGGTCGGGCCGCGACAGAGTTCTCGTTCGAGCCGACCGATCTCACCAATTTCAATCACGATACCGCGCTCAACCCCGAAATCATCTCGCAGTTCATGTGCGACACCTTCGTCAACGCGTGTGGAAAATCCGCCTCGACGCAGAATACTGTAAGTCGACATCCTATTCCTCTTCCTCTACCAGGGGCAACAGCTAATCATGCCTGATTCCCGTTCTGCAGTGCGCCACCGTCAAGAGTGGCATCGACGCGCAGTTGACGGCGGGCACGCTCGGCAAGAACCAAACTTATGCGGACGCCTGGTTGAGCGGGGTGAGTCTATCTTGCGGTCCAAGCGGATCAATTTCTGAACTGTACATCAACCAGCTGGAAACGGCCTTTGGTATCACGTCCACTGGAACTGGGACCGGATCCGCTGCCGCTGGTTCTTCCGCCGCCGCTGGAACTGCCGCTGCTGTCAACTCGACGGCTGCCACGGACGCCGTCGCTGCCGCCTCGTCTCCTGCCACTGCTTCCACCTCTGCCTCGACCAAAGTCGCCAAAGCCAAAGCAACCAAGACAGCCAGTACCGCCATCGCAGCGGCGTCATCGTCTGACTGTACCGGCGCCACAGCTTCCGCCAAGGCCGCCAAAGCTGCTAAGACAAACGCTGCCGCCGCCTCAAGTAGTACCTCGGCAGCTGGGTCTACTGCCACCGCATCTACTGTCGCTGCCGCCTCCAACTCCACAACCGCGGCCACTTCGTCCTCGAACTCCACTACTGCTGTATGATCACCCCTCGGAACCATATCGAATTTCTAACTGACGAGACGCTGCAGGCATCCGGGGCGGGAAACAACGTCCAGACGTTCACTGGAGCCTTGAACGGAGTGGCTGCCACACCCGTCCTCCAATCCTCCGGTGATCGACGTGAGTGGAATACTCCCTAAGTCCTTTGCAACACAAGCTCAGCTGATATCTATAATGTAGCGTTCTCTGTCAACGGCGATACCTTTGTCGGCGAGGCTGCTGCCCTCCAACGATCCTGTTCCGAGCAGTTCAATGGATGGTACGTAATCCTATTGCTGTTTCGCCTTTCACAGCCCATTGCTGACGGACAATATAGCGCCGATGCCGCCAACTCTGGTTCCGGAGCGTCCACCGTTGCCGAATGCCAGACTCAGGAAACCAGCTGTAATGCTGCGGCAGCCTAGACTGTGCAGCTGAAGTGTTTGTGCTATGTTGCAGTATACCAGTTGGAAGACACGGCTTGTAAGAAAGCGATATACCAGTGGAAAGATTATGCATGTTATTGATGGGGACATATAACGATATTAAAGAAAAGCTACCTGTCCAGACCAGCTGAATGATTACCGTAAGCAAGAAGTACACTAAAAGACCGCTTGGTGAGGGATCTCTGGCGAATCCATGATTGGTTTCTGAATTTCCGCATAGATCAATCCTACGAGGTGTACGCGTCAGCGGACTGCAGAGCGGTATACACAGTAAGAAAGACTGACGTTTCAACATCTCCTTTCCAAGTTGTTCGGTTCGGTTCTCAAAGTTGAAAAAGTCGGGTTTCAACGGTTCTGCTCCTGGCTCATCGTTTGGATCATGGTAGGGCTGTCGATGTGGTGTCAGTTGCGACGAGGTGCTCGACCATCGACGTCCAGACTGACCTCGAGATACGGGTGACACAGGGCCTGCTCCACCGTTATCCTCTTCGTAGGCGAGAAACTGGAGAAGCAGAAGACGATCAGTTCAGCGGCAAGCTCCGGGCAAGCTCAGGACCTATTCAAATGCTCACGTTAAGCATTTACGCATCAAATCCAGAGCATTGGGTTTGGCCTTTGGGCATACATGGGCGAGGTCTATCCTACGCATGAACGGCAGGGATCTCTGGACGAGCGAGTCAGTGCGCGAATCCTGCTGCCCATAGCTGAGGCTAGCGTAGCACGCACCAGATAGTCTCTGGAGGGGCGAGATACGTCAGTGAGGTTCGTATCCCATCAACTTCATCTCGTTACCCACTTTGAACGCGGAGACGTGATCTCATTGAAATCGTCCATCTGTATCACAACGTCAGAGAAGTCGTGCTTACGACCTCCGTCACTTACCGTAGGCGTTCCCAGCACCTCCAATATCATGGTGAGCTCTTTAGTCATACTGATCAGTATCACATCCATCCTTCTGTCAAGGATACACACGATGATGGTAATCTGACAGAGGATCATGAGTATCTTTCTCTCAACCCTATGCACTGAGCTCACCTCTGCCTGGGAAGAGTGGTTTCCCATTTACTGTGATCCCGAGAGACATCAGCACAGCCGCAACCTCCCAGCCATCATTCACACGCACTCATTTCCGCCAGGATACAGCCAACACTCCACATGTCGATGGCCTTTGTGTACTCCTGGAATGCTAAAGACCCAAAATGAGCCATGCTCCGACACTCGAAGCAGTCATCACTCACACAGCATGACCTCGGGTGCTCTATACCACCTCGTTGCCACATACTCTGTCATGTGTCCTCCTCCGCCATTGGGTCCAGCATCAGGTGGGGGAAGCGCTGCAGATCTGGCCAGTCCAAAGTCGCAAATCTGGACGGGAGATACGGTCAGTGACTCCTGTAGTGGTCTCTAGATACCGGAACCCACCTTCAGATCGCAATTTGCGTTCAGTAGCAGATTTGAGGGCTTCAGGTCTCGATGCAGCACGTCGGCGGTGTGAAGAGCCTTCAGACCTCTTATCGTCTGGACTGCTGTCAGCTGTGGAGCCTCTTCGCGAGCAACTTCAGCTCACTTGGTACAAGAAGTATTGACAATGATCATCCGACAGTTCTTGCGTCTTGATCACGCGGTGTCTGATACCTCTCGTCAGCACGTATTCTTTGCTAAGCTGCACCGTGAAGCTTACAGATCTGTTTCCATCAGCTCCTACCATTAGAAGCAGCATCAGAGACCCTCTCTCTTTTGCGGCCGGTGTCCATATGGCCAAAACGTACCTGCACAAGATACACCTCGTGGAACTCGTCGTAGCTCGGCGGCGAGATGATGTCGAGAATGGCAATGATGTTCTCGTGTCTGTTGCGTGTCAGCTGGATTTCAGGATAGAACTATCAGCTCACCTAAAGTGACGCAAGAGCTTGATCTCCCTCAGCGTACGCTGGCAGAACATGGCATGGTCGAACGGGGTGATGCGCTTGATGGCGACCTTGGTGCCCGAAGCGAGGTGGATTGCGGCGCTGTTGTGTTGCAACATGTAGAGTCAGGGAGTGAGATACCAACCAGGAGAAGGATATACACTACCACTCCGTATGCACCCTCGCCAATGACTTCCACCACGCTGTAGTGCTCCGAGACATTGAAGGGAATATCGCTCTTCTCGATAGCGCCGTCGTTTGACTCCATCTTGGCTGGCGCTGCAGGGGCGGAGTGGTCAGTTTCCAAACTCAGACGCTGCGGCTACAGGAACGTAGAGATGACTCACCGTGTATGTTCTGTGTTGTGAGAGCGTCGTGAGAGGGGACGAAGGGGGGGTGAGGTAAGAGGACGCTGCTCGCAGATTAGGTTCAGCTTGGATCCTCTGGTCCACCCTCCGCGTCCGCGATGGATCTTACTGACGAGCTGGTGTGTGTTTCGTGAGGGCTTTTGCGATGCTACACCGTGTGTCAAGGTAGAAGTGTGTTTGAGAGAAGAGACCAGGAATGGGTGGAATGGAAAAAGGCAAACAGGGGGGAAGAGGGGGAACAATAAAGCGATAGCAGTCTTCGCGCGTGAGGCAAGGGAAAACCCACGTGAAACAGCCGACCGAGCTGTTTCAGATCATGTACGATAGACCCCATTGTATCGCTCCGACAGATGGCTGGCATACGGGCAGGCAACCTTACTTGCGTCTGCGATGGGATGTCATGTACATGCAGGGGTCTGGCCGAAAGGGGATGGATACACGAGGAGGATAAGATACAACTACGATACCCGGGTTCTCATCCGTTGCTGATCACGTTCACGGTGCCGATCTGACGCGCGTTGTCTGCAAAGAGAGCTACGATTAATGACGGGAGTGAGATCGAGGATCAAGACTTGCCCTGTACCCCGAGTCCAAGCTCAGAAGACGATGTACTTCTATCGAGACTGACGCGGTTCCGGCCCAGTTTGGCGTAATGCCGCTGAAATCAATCGGTCAGCCCAATCGGTCACTACGATGCAGACTCCACGCTCACGCCACAGCTATCGCACAGACTCTGCGGTCCATCGGGACCCGTCCGCCAGCCAACGGCGACCTCCACGCGGCAACCATGACATCTGCCCATGGCTTTGAGAGTGTCTGTCGACTGCTCTGGCTGGGGGGTCGGACGGGATTGCGAATACGGGGTCGGATGATCCTCTGATGCGTTCCACGGTACCGACCAGGCGAAGTCGGGTGGAGAGAGACCGTGACTTGCGGGGGTGACGAGACTCGGGGACGAGGGCGAGGGCTGAGCTTTGTGGTACTGGTTCTGGTTCTGATTTTGATTCGGGTGTTGTGGTTGCGGAAGGAGGTGGGATTGGGGTTGGAGATGCTGCTGTTGAAGAGGTGGTAGCGGACGCTGGCCATTGATCGAGGAAGCGACCTGAGCCTTCGCAATCAATATATCGCGCCGTTTGCGGATCACGTCCATTTCCCGCTCCGCCACCGTCATCGGCTTGGACGCGGACGGCAGAGGCTGATACCCTGATAAGAGGTAGGGCGAGACCGCCGGGGTGAGTTTGTGGAGCGAGTGGTTGATCCGTTCCGCGAGGGACTGGAAGCGGGTAAGGAGGTAGGACGGCGGGGCGGGCGGATAGGGGTTGGTC
>JASZXS010000123.1:0-39344 GCA_035521475.1 Tremellales sp. Uapishka_1 | reverse complement strand
CCCCACTCGTCACGCATCTCGCCCCCCACATATCCTCAGCCGACCTCTCGTACTCGTTCTCCCCGCCCGCGTTCCTCACCTCGATACAATTCCTCGTCTCGCACCCGACAGCCGTCTCGCCCTTACTGGCTTACGCCCTCCTTGGCGGCATGGGCCAGCTGTTCATCTTTGAAATCATCCAGCACTTTGGCTCCCTCACCCTGACCATGATCACGGTGACGCGGAAACTGTTCACCATGCTGCTGAGCGTGTTTGTGTTTGATCACCGCCTCACGCCTGGTCAGTGGGCCGGGGTGGGCGTGGTGTTTGGAGGGATTGGGGTGGAGGCCGGAATGAAAAGGAGGGACGTGATGCGCAAGGCTCGAAGGGATTAGGGTCGAGGTATCTGTATGCATGTAGTCTCGATACTGCACCGGCCGACACTAGTCGTAGTCTGACTTGCCCTTTTACCAGCATCGCTTGCATTGGAATTGGGGGCCCTCGGACAATAAGACTGCGTTGAGAAGGGCTGAAAATAGAATGTATCCTCTGGTTATGACGTACTTAGTGAACTTGCTTATGCTGTTACAGTCCTTTGTCGTCATTGCCCCGTGTGGTCGTGTCCAGGCAACGTCGCCAACGAGGACAGAAGGAACGTGCAGTCGGGCAGCCTGACTCTACTCTCTACCTCCAATACAATCCATAACCATACCCATATTACCGAATACTCATCATGGCGCTCGGAAAACACATTGACGCAGACGCGCTCATTAGGAAATCGCAAGACCATCCTGTCAAGAAGCACCTAGGCCGACGGTCAGTTCACCCACCGCGATCCACCATCGGGTCCCGAGGGAGGTCATTTTCATGGTCAGCTCATGCGTGTTCCGTAGACAAGACCTGCACGACAACCCTTACACCTCGCGATACGATGTCGACGTCGAAATCCCGAAATACCAACTGCCCGCGCAGGGTGTCGACGGCAAAGTCGTGTACCAGCTCCTGCACGACGAGCTCGAGCTCGGTGAGTCCCTTCGGCAAGGCACAAGACGGGCGAGAGCTCATATTGATTAGACGGTAACCCGAACATGAACTTGGCCTCGTGAGTTCCCGTGAAGGCGTGAAAGACGGACCGGGACTGACTCGACGTAGATTCGTCCATACTTGGGTCCCCGAGGAGTGTACCAAGCTCGTCACTGAGAACCTCAATAAGGCAAGCTGTCTCATGGGTTGATGAGTTGTCCCCCTGACTTTGTAGGGCAGAATCTCGTCGACCAAGACGAATATCCAGCTGCCCAGCAGATCCACGAGAGATGCATTGTGAGTCACACTCCGCCATCTTCTGTCTCCCGCTCTCCCTCCCATATCTCTCTGATTTCTCCCGCTCTCCCTCCCATATCTCTCTGAATCATCCCGCTCTCGTCAATGCTAATCTACGCGACAGTCCATGATCTCCCATCTGTGGCACGCCCCGAAGGACTCGAAAGCGATGGGAACCGCAACTACCGGATCCTCTGAAGCCATCATGCTCGGCGGTCTCGCTCTCAAGAAGCGATGGCAGGAAAAGATGAAGGCCAAGGGAAAGAGCATTCACGAACCCGGACCCAACATCGTGATGGGTGCCGAGGCTCAGGTCGCGCTGGAGAAGTTTGCCCGATACTTTGAAGTCGAGTGTCGATTGGTCCCCATCTCGAAAGAGGTATGTTGTCACAGGATCTTCTTAATGACTCACACAGGGTGCTTATGGAGCTCCGCAGTCCAACTATGTCATGTCAGCTGAGAATGCCATGCAATACGTCGATGAGAACACTATCGGTGTCTTCGTGTGAGTGAAGCCCGAATCAGTACAACGCGTCCTGACAACGCTCAGCATCCTCGGATCTACTTACACCGGTGGTTTCGAGTCCGTTCAACTAATGTCGGACGCGCTGGACAAGTACGAGGCCGAGTCCGGCAACCACATCCCTATCCATGTTGACGCTGCTTCCGGTGGTTTCGTGGCGTACGTCTAGGTCTGCCATCGCCGCTACTTGGCACTGACATTTACCCTGTGTAGACCGTTTGCTTACCCTGACTACGTCTGGGACTTCAAGATCCCTCGAGTGCAGAGGTCTGTGACATCCGCTCATTTCCCGTATTATCGCTGATAATGCTTCCCCGTAGTATCAACGCCTCGGGTCACAAGTACGGAATGAGTAAGTGGATGGTCCTGTACCTCGGACTTGTGTGATGAGGTCGCTGACTCGCTGCAGGCACTGTCGGTGTTGGATGGATCATCTGGAGAGGACAAGAGTTCCTCCCCAAGGAACTTATCTTTGAGCTCCATTACCTGGGTGCTGTAGGTCGTGTGGCTCTCTCTGTGCGGTTTTGCATCTGATAACCGTCCAGACCGACTACTCATTCAACCTGAACTTCAGTCGACCCGCTCATCCCATTCTGGCGCAGATGTTCAACTGTATGTCATGTCCTCATAGCGAGTAATGAACGATGGACTGACGATACCCAGTCTTGAATCTCGGCTTCGCAGGATACCGACGGATCATGCAAAACGATCTCGCCAAGAGTCGTCTCATCTCTCGAGCACTCGAAAACTCGGGATACTTCCTCCTTCTCTCGGATATCCACCGACCCAAACCCGCGTCGACTGGGGAGGCCATCAGCAGTGCTGCTCACAAGATCTACCACGGACGAGGTCCAATCGACGAGGAAGACGCCGAGTTCTACCACGAGGGTCTGCCGGTCGTCTCCTTCCGATTCACCGACGAGATCAAGGCGCAGAACCCTAATCTCAAACAAGCGTGGATGCAGACCCAACTTCGAACGATTGGCTGGATTGTGCCCAAGTAAGCAAATACTCTTGCAGTCTCTCGGGCGTCTGACTTGACGTTCCACAGCTATGGTCTTGCTCCCAATTGCGAAGACACCGAGATCCTCCGAGTGGTGGTTCGAGAATCCCTATCAGGCGACTTGGCCCGAAAGCTCGTCAGCGACATCATGGAATGGTGAGCTGGCTCTAATCCGGCAGCGGAAGAAGGCTTACAGATGTGGCAGCGCGGAGACCCTATTGAACGACGCCGGCCCCTCGTACTCCATGTCGGTTGCGACCCAACAAAAAGACTTCCCCAAGTCGTCCGCAATCAAAAAGGAGGATGCCGAACACATCTCGGTTAGTTTGCCTGTGCAGAACAAGTTGTATCCGTTACTGAGTCTATCATGCAGAACAACCAATCGACTTACGCCAAACCCTGTTAGGGCGGCGGCGAGTGAGTGTAGCTAGTAAATGTACCGAAATGTCGTACCCAAATTGTGCAGATGTAATTGTTTCAAGCTGAACTAGCACCGCCGCGCTCCCCAACTATGGTAAGTGAATCAAACCATGATAGACGAGCCTTCCTCTCGTCCATTCTGAGCACCTCAGTACTCTTCGGAAGCAAGGCCATTACATACATTCAAAAGTCCAGCAATACAGTTCATAATAAGAGACGCGACAAATCGATGCAAGAGAAACAACGCGAACGGTATAGCGGCGAAGCAAGAACGGCGCGCCTCGAGTAGTGACCTAGACTCGCTCCTTTCCACCCCTGATTCGAATACCAATGAAGCTTCGCTCCTTTGCGAGGCCATAAACGTTGGTCTTGGTCTTTATGCCGAGCTTTTTCCGGAGGAAGTATACGATTCTTCGTTTTCGAGGCTCGGTAAACGGGGAGACGGGGGGGATTTGGACCCCGCTGTAGTCTGTAGCGGTGATCAGGCATGTCCACGCCACAAGCGGGAAAGCAAACTCACCAGAGGATCCTGACCCGGCAGATTGGACGGATCCTTTCTCGTGCTTCACGTCGTCGTAGCTGTTCCGCAGGAAGCACTTCTCTAACATAGCTCGAGCCGCGGGCGAGATATCGTCGTTGAAGGATTCCGGCTCGGCGGATAGAGCTGAAGACGCGGAAGTCAGCTGTATAGAGATAGGTTGGGATACGCGGGGATACTCACGGTCGATGACTCCTAGGGAAATCGAAAGGATGTCCTGTCCACCAAAATGTTGCCACCATGCAGTGGTCTTGGTGGACTTCGGGGAAGAATCGGCGCTGTTCTTGGCCTTAACTTTGGCGCCAGGGATCTCCTGGAGTGGAGTGGCGGGCACCTCCTGGACGCCGAGAGCGTTGTCGACCACGGGAGTGGCCCCGACCTCATCGACGACCAAGGCGGCTTCGAACTCGCAGTCGAAGACGTTTGGAATAATGTTTTGTTCGCCCTTGGGTCCGGGCTCGTCGAGTGGAGCCTTGGTGTCCCCGGCCAGGGTGGCAGGTCCGTGGAGGTCGACGCTCCAGTGGCTGCCGTTGAGAGAAGGGGCAGCGAGGACTAGAGACACAACCGGGTATCAGCCATCTATCCGGTGCCGGGTGGCCAAAAGAATTACGCACCGAGATGCTGGTGGGACATCGTGAGTCGTCGGGACGAGAGTATCAACTGGATGAAGCGGTCGATATCTACAATATCTGTCAGTCAGCTCATGCGGTGAAAGCAGAAAGTTAGGACTCGCTGCCAATGATCCTCGGTACGTCGAATATAAGGACTCTTCCTACGGTCCGAGCGAGTCGAAAGAGGATGATAATGTTGGACATGATGGCTGTGTAGTGGCTGTGAGGAGACAAGAAGTCACGAGGCGGTGAGTTGAAAAGGTTGTAAAAGTGGAATGCGGAAAGAGAGATGGGGATGCATGAGCAGGCTGCCTATATACTGTGCCCGAGGTTATATTCCCACGGAAATCGACTCGACGTGGAATGCGAGCGGCAGGCTAGGAAAGTCAAACCAAAAAACGATCGGAATGGCTTCGCCTCATTTCAATTTGGACCGACAGGTACCACGGGTCTTCCTCGCGCCGACCATGCAGAAGTCCGCTCGACGACGCGCCGGAGGAGCGCGGACTGGATGTATCTCTAGCTGTCGGATAGTGCATGGCTGATAGCCGATTGAGACTGTGAATGTCCATGTCAGTCGGTCAGGCCAGGAATGATGTATAAAAGTGAAGAGGAGTGCCTCACCACAGCACCTCCCCTGCGCATCAGAGTTTACCGCCCGCTTACGGGTAGTACGGGCTTCCAGGACCCAATACAAATGGATTCTACCATCGACCTCAAGCTAAGGGGACCACACGGCCTAGTGATTGAATTGTAACCGTACCCCCCCCCATAGCCAACCGCGGCTTCGATGCCGTTTGCCACCCCGCGTTGCGAGATTCTGGTTCCGGGCTCCAGCCTCGGTCAAGTCCAGCCCAACCCCTTCACCTTTCTCCGCAACTGCCCTTGTAACATGTCGAACGGTCTACCTCCCACCGCAGGCGAGCCATCCAGGTCGCGAACTCACTCGACGGACGACTCGAAGCGGGAAAAGATCCTTGTTTTGGGGTGGAGAAAGTGGGTCGTGCCGCATCACTCGGATGACCCGACAAGCTGACATGGGGTTCAGAGCCGGGAAGACCAGCTGCATCAAGACGGTATTCCAACAGGTTGCCGTGAAGGATGTACCCTACTTTGGGATCACGCAGAAGATCGAGAAGATCAACTACGAGTAATAGGGTTCTCTGAGCTCTGTAGTGACTGGTGTTGACGGTGAGGTGTACAGCTCCATTGTGCCGCTTCAAATATGGGATACGCCGTCAAACTTCGAGCTGGATCAGCTGGATGTGCCGCTGAATGCATTCTCGACCGTTGTCTATGTCATGGACATGCAGGTATGTCCGCCTTGGTTTTTGCGGGGTCAGGTCAGGAAAACAGCATTGACTAGTCCTTAATAGCAAGACGATTCGTACCATGAAGCCATCATCAAATTTGTCAACATCATGCTTCGTGCTTATCTCGCAAACCCATTCATAAAGTTTGCAGTCTTCATTCACAAAGCAGAGGTCCTCTCTGAGGATTACCGAGGAGGTGAGGATGTTGTCGACGTCGTCGTGACCGAGGTACTGATTCTGTCGACAGAGAATTACCGAGAAATCCAGCGGGCCATGCAGGAAGAGCTGGAGGATTTCCGCTATTCCTCTCTCCAGAACCTCACCTCCACTTTCGACCTCTCCGACACGTCGGTGACAATGCAGATACAAAACCACCTGACGAGCGAGATTCGATTCGACATGACGAGTGTGCACGATGTATCATTGCGGGATGCTTGGAGCAAGGTCATCCAGGGCATCATGGAGATGCTGCCTGACGTAGAAGCGCTGCTGTTGAATTTTACGGGTGTAAGATTGGACGAATACTTGATGTGACATTAAAGCTGACGGCAAACCTCGTTTCTTAGACATCCGGCATGGAGAATTGCTATCTGTTCGACATCAATTCTGGCGTTATCCTGGCGACAGACAACAGGCAACGGAATGACGCGACAATAGAACAGGTCACCGTTTTCTTGTCTCGCTTTCTCCAGTTCAGAGATCTGTACAAGTGGGTCCTTATTCTCCTTCTTTCAGTCTTTGATGAGGAGCTGATGAGTGGCCGTTGTCCAGAGATCTGAAACAAACTCCAAGAAGTCTGCCGAATGGAACCGATCATACGAATGACAATAGTACCGGGGACGATGCCGACGAGCTAGCTGCTGAAGCATATGGAGGAGACGACGAAGAGGACGAGGCGCAGAGCGGATGGTGGGATGAGGAGGATCCGGAGGCGGAATGGATGTCCCAGTCGACGAGACTGCTGCCAAACACCACGATTGCACTATGGCAGTTCACTCCGTATGTTTCATCCCGTGTTGAGCGGATCCGGAAACAGACTGGAAGCTGATTATATTCGGTCGGCAGTCACTTGGCGTTGGTCGTGTTGCTGAAGACAGATATCTGGCAGGCCAGGCGGGGGATGATCGAGTACAACCTGACGTTCTTGAGGCAAGGAGTTCGAAGGATATTGATGGAAATATGACGATGGAAGAAAAGGAACTCGGAGAAACTACCGAGGTGTGACGGAATGCAATGACGGGTAAATGACTATCGTGGCATCGTATGCGCGGTTTAAGAGCGATGTGAGACGTTTGACACGCCTTGCAACCATCGATATGCCTGCCGCGGCAATGAAGAACTGTATTCCTCTACACCGTCTACTTCACAAACGCTCCCATCGTCACCTCCCGGCGTTCTACCTTTCTTCCCTCCTCTGCCTCAGTCCTTCTGTTCCTCCAGACCCGGTGGGATAGTACTGTAGCTTGTCGGTCTTCCCAAGTCCCCCATTGGCACCTCCTCCTGCATTTGCCGCCTAATCTCCGACTCGCTCACTCGTCCACCTCGACTCTCGCTGCGTAACAACAACTTGCTGCCCCTGTTCTCCCCATACACCGGCAGATTCTCGCCGACAATGTATCGATCCTCCACATCCCCTGTGGCTTGATTTCGTCCACCAACCGCATCGACGTACGTCGGAAGTCGCGGGAGCAGCCAAGGCGGAAGAGTAGATCTCGATCTCTCCGCCTCGTTGAGTGGCCGTGAGAACAGGTGGTGGACGATGAATGCTTGGCGAGCAATCAGGATGAGCGTTACGAGGATACTGCGGCCTTGGAATTAGCGGATTGCTGGCATGAAGTGGAGGAGAGAGTAGCCTACGCAATAAGAAAGATGGCGTCCACGACCAAGAGCACGGTGTTGGGCATGACCTCTGCGTCGCCAGGTGTTTCGTTCTGAGCAGAGGGAGTATTGAGTTTGCGTTTCTTTACGACAAAGACCGCCCATCCCGCGATCTCGCCACAGAAAAGCAGGACGAGGAAGACGGCATACGACACTGTTTTTGGGTGGGCGTGTACGATCTGCTTGATGCTCGGTCGCGTCCATTCGGGTATAGTCACGGCTGCGACGGAGACGGATACGGGTGGCTCGCGCTCTCGGTCGGCGGGATGCGGACGGGGAGGTGGGAGGTCTTGCTGAGGTATTGCAGACATGGTACTGAGTGAGCTAAGCTTTTCAGGATCCGGAAGACCGGGCGATGTAGTGAGTGCTTATATACGAAGTGACAGGGCGTCGACGGCCCGGAGCGAAGACTCGCAGTTCAAACACGGCGATCACCATCACCACGGGGATGCGCTCGGATACACGCTTTACGTTGTCATGTCACTTTGGAAACGCTGAATAGCATAGCCATAGTCGTGAGGTGCTGCTAGCCTGACCAACGTTCGCATCATCAAGTGGAACGGGCAAGAAGAGTGCTGAGAACTTGGATGTGCCACCTTCTCGAGAGCCATGACACTGGACACAGATGAAACGACCTCCGGAGCCACTGACCGCCGATGCAAACAAAAAGACCATCGACAAAATTCTAGGCTTGCTATTGGAATGGGGACCGTGACCGAACCTAGTGAGATAGACTGCATATAGACTGCATTCGAGAAGCCGTTGACGAGCATTACCGGCAGCCGCTTCACATCTTGAAACACCGTGGGAATTTGCTTCCGTATTATTCAAAAGTTCCGATGACGTCCTAGTCCGAGATGAAAGCTCAAAGAGTATCTTAACCATCAACACGACCAGCATGTCGGTCACTCGTCCCCGAAAAGTACTCGTAATAGGAGCAGGTCCGGTCGGTGCGCTCTCCGCCCTCAGTCTCTATCGAAGGGGCTGGGAAGTGGAGATCTGGGAATCCCGAGATGGTGAGTCTCGTCTGGTTTGATACATAAACGATCGTTACGAATCGGTGTAATCTAGATCCCCGAGACCAAGATATTGGAGCGACGAATCTGCGTTCGATTAATCTGGCGATCTCTGCGCGAGGCCTGGAAGCTCTCCGAAGCGTGGACCCGTCTCTAGGTAGGCTACGTCCGGCTCGTGAGCCCGATCGCTAGACATTGAGCACCAAACGCAGCGGAGGATTTCCTTCAAGAGGCGATCCCGATGAAGGGCAGGATGATACACCATGTGAATGGCGCCCAGGAATCGCAGCTGTACGATCCGCGGAACAGCCAATGTATCAACTCGATCAGCCGTCCATTGTTGAACTTGAAACTCGTGCAAGCCCTCCCGGCCGATATTGCGATCCGCTTCAAGACGAAGCTCTCGAGAGTCGACTTCAAAACGAACCGCGCTTATGGGACGGGCGAGTCGAAAGCTGTCGTTCCGGGAGAAGAGGACGATGACGGGCAGATTGGAGGGAAGGAAAGCAGAATCAAAAAGGGGAAGGGGAGGGAGGACGAGGAAGGAACGCCATTCGACCTCATCATTGGCTGTGATGGGAGCTGGTCTAAGGTCAGATCGGAAATGATGCGTGTCGAGAGGTGCGTCGTTGTTCCATGTTCTGGCAGAGTGAAGTCGCGCTGAAATGATGGGTTTTCTCGAAAGGGTGGATTTCTCGCAATCGTTCATACCTCATGCGTACATCGAACTACATATGCCTGCTAAACCCGATGGCGGATATGCAATCGACAAGAACCATCTCCATATCTGGCCTCGACATGCATTTATGTTGATAGGTCTGCCAAATAAGGTAACTCTTTCCCCAGTTCTCTCCCACTAAAGGAACCATTGATCATATACGTAGGATGGATCGTTCACCTTGACGCTTTTCTTGCCGTTTGCGTCCTTGGAGGAAATCCAAACCAAAGATCAAGCTACGAGGTTCTTCCGGGAAAACTTCCCCTCCGCAGTCGATGTCTGTGGCGAGAAGGATCTCGTGGAGGGCCTGATGAATAACCCTCGGGGAAACCTGGTCACCATCAACGTAAAATTCTGTCTCGTGCCCCGAGTACGTCTACTAATGGAAGACGAGCGCAGACGACCCCCTCGAACTACTCGTCGCATGCCATCATTCTGGGAGACGCGTCACATAGCATGGTGCCGTGAGTTTTTGCTAGTACCTGTATCAAGAGCCACACTGATGGGACTTGCCTCTCTTCTTCCAGGTTCTACGGTCAAGGGCTCAACTGCGGATTGGAAGACGTGCGCGTTCTCAACTCCTACCTGCAGAAGCACGAGATTCCGTCCGCGACTTCTCTGAGTATCGGAGAGACCGACCCCGCGCTTGCCGACGCGTTATCCGAGTACTCCCTACACCGTGATAAGGACCTGCACGCGATCTGTACACTGGCACTGCAGAACTAGTACGTTTCGGTTTACTCGCACTCGCTTCGCGATACACATTAACGAGTCGCCTTAGCACCGAGATGCGATCCCACGTTCTCACACCGCTGCATCACCTTCGCAGACATCTCGACGCTATCTTGTCGGCAGTCATACCCGCGACGGCCAGAGCGACCCTATCGCTCACCGAAGCCTTCCCCACGAGAAGGGTCAACGGATGGACGAGTCTGTACGAGATGGTAACGTTTCGCCCTGATGTGGGGTACAGCGAAGCACTGCGCAAGGAAAAGTGGCAAAAGGAGGTTGGCAGTCGAAGTGCGGTTGGCGTAGCAGCGATTGTGGCTCTCGGCGTCGGTCTGGGTGGATGGAAGGTCGCACGGGACGTCTGGGGACGCAGGTAGCCGATAGTGGAGGTAATGAATCGGTGACTAATAATCAATCACCCGAAATGTGTCAGGCCGAGAGCCCGATGCCCGTGTTTCGTGCGTGAGCGTGGAGTGAGCTTGCGTGGCGCCCTGCCGGGCACAACGACCTCGCCCTCGGTGCTATATAGGGCGCGAGAGTAGACCGTTCTCGTTCTCACACTTCTCCAATTTTCCCCGTTTGTGCTAGATTTCCCCAGTCTACCGAAACCACTATGACTGGTCAGCAAGCACACAACTATGGCAACCCACCCCCCACGGGCAATGCGTTCATGGGCACGATGTTCGGTGTGCCCCCTCCTCCCGACAATCCGGTCCCGATGAGAGACTACCGAGCGCACGCGCTGGGCCAGCCGTTCAACCTGCGGGCACGGTTCAAGGTCCCGAAACCGCTTCTCGGGCCGGTCCTGGGCATGCCCTCGGCGGCCGTTGCAAGGTCAGTGCCAGGGTGCATTTCCGTCGAGCCCGGTCGGCTGAGGCAAAGACAGGCTGATGGCTGGCGTCGGCTACGATTTCATCTGTCTTGACTGGGAGCACACCCCCTTTGGTGAGTCACTCGCTCGTTTTGTATAGAGGAGGGAGCCGTGCCTGAGACGTCGCCAGGCGTCGCCGAGTTGGTCGAATTGATCAAGTGGATCCATTATGCGAGCGAGGGCACCTGCGCTACCATTGTGCGGTACGTCCAATGGCGATGGCGATGGCGATGGTGGAGCTAGGAGCTGAGACTCGTGGATAGGGTTCCTGGCTTTGACAAGCATTACATCTCTTGGGCACTGGTTCGTGGCCTGTACCAATCATTGAGGTACCCCACTCTGATATCCTCGACCTTAGGATGCTGGAGCGTCGGCCATCATCGTGCCGCATGTGAGTCTACCCCACGTCTTTGCACCCTCCCTTTGAGTGATCAAACACGGTGGCTGAAACTCGATTCCAGTGCGAGACCGTAGAACAGGTCGAGGGCATCGTCAAGAACTGTCGGTTCCCCCTGGTTGGTTCTCCCGCTTCCGCTTCATGCATATCTAGAGGTCGTCGCCGTCGCTCACGCCGTCATAGGATCATGGTCACCGATCTTTCCCTCCGTTTGCTGTCCTTCCTGGCATCAATGACGGCGCGCCCGAAGGGAAAAGCGCCGTCAACGTCTGGAACGACCATGCTGCGGTAAGTCGAGGCCGACCGAGGTCCGGGTGGGGATATGTACTCAGACCGAGAATACCAGATCATTGTCCAGATCGAGTCTAGGAAGGCTGTCGAGAACGTCGACGCGCTCGCCGCTGTCCCAGGAGGTAAAGTGATGTTCCCCTCGATGCTTTTTGCGTCGTCGCTTACTTCTCTACGGTCTCAGTCGACGGCCTGATGATTGGCTCCGGCGACCTCCGAATGGATCTCGGTTTGGGCGGCGGCATGGATGGGCCCGAAGAGATCTACAATGACTGCATCACGACGGTCCTCAAGGCGGCCAAGAAGCACGGCGATATGCCCGTCCTGCACTTCGCCTTCGGCCCGGACGCGATCAAGAAGCGACTCGGACAGGGATTCAGGATCCTCGGCACGCAGTCGGACGTCACGGTCCTGGCGACCGGTCTGAGACAGGATCTGACGATGGGAAGAAAGGCCTGCGCCGAGTTTGAGGCCGAGCGCTCCGAGAATGAGAACGGGAACGGCCATTAGATCCGCAGAGGGCTCTCGGCCTACGGTTTCTAGATGTGGACGTCTTGATGTCCGCCCATCAAACCATGATGTACTCGACGGCAATGGACCACTTGTAGATATGCAAACGCTTCATATGGATGTTAATGAGAGTTTGACCTGGCGAACCCCTTCCTATAAACGGGAGGATCCATGTGGAATGACGTAATTAAGCGTGCGAGAATCTTGTCCAGTCGTCGACGCGCTCGCCAACTTTTTGCGTCCCCACTGGCATTCCGTAGCCGACCAACCCATGCAGCCTCCAATAGACGGGCTGCCCCACGCAGCCCTGTCCGTTCCCATTCTCCTCTTCCCAGCGCTCCTCTTCCTCCTGCTTTACCTCTTCGTCCGCCGATACGCCCTCTCCCCGCGCCATTCCCTCACCTATCCTCGCTCCCAATCGACATGGAACACCGACCGCTCCGGCCTCGCCATCTCGGTATGGACGACCTCGCTGAACCATTTGCCCCGCCGGATGGTGCTCGGCAAGGAACGATTCTTGCGGCGGGTGTACGGTATCGGCAGCGTGTGTGGAGTGCTGGGTAGCGCGGTTGCTGTTGGCATGACGTTGTGGACGTGGGGCAGGGTATGGCGCGAGGTCTGGGTGGAGGCCAGTGTACATGCGTCGACGCCGACGGGGGGCGGACTCATCCGTGCCGTCAAGCGGGGGATGGAGAACGTCGTCTCGGACCCGAAGGGCGGCGGGTTGCAGCCTCTCGTAGGTCTACACGAAGGGCCCAACCGTCATTGCGGTGTACTTACCATGGTTAGATCCCTGGGGTCACCCTCCCCTTTTCCCACCTCCCGACTCTTCTCCTGGTGCTCGTCGTCAACCAGCTGTTGCATGAACTCGGCCATGCGCTCTCCGCTTGTGTGTAGGTCTCGTACCCTATACTGCCCAGATAGCGATAGCTGAACCTTGTCTTTGGGCTTAGGGACGAGATCCAGCCGTCCCGCTTGTCATTTTCGCTCCATCTTCTCCTCCCCTCCGCATCCGTCGCCTTCCCTTCTAGTGTCGATTACCTGTCTGCGTGAGCTAGGCGGTTTTTTTTGCGGTAGCCGTCGCTCAAGTAGCTCACCGCAGGAAAGCGAGATGTCGGCTCGCGACTTCGGGGCCCTTCCATAACCTGCTGACACTCGGAGCACTCTATCTCTTGCTGTACACTGGTGCAGGGGGTGTGTTCTGGAAAGACGTTTCGCACCAGGGGAGAAGTGTTGTGACCGTCAACCCGGTAAGCTCAACATGCTTCATCTACACGACTGTCGAGCTGACACGCGCCAGCAATCAGAATTATACCGCTACCTCTCTCCTGGAGATATCTTGACCAAGCTCAATGACCGGCCACTCGCTGGACCCGAGGAGGTGTGGCTACCAGACATCCCTCACCCAGCGCTAGGACACGGGTGGTGTTTCCCGCTCGCCCAATTCGACAGCTTGCCGCCGGCGCCATGTCACTCGCCGGTCATCCCATTTGTTTCAATCCCAGCCTCGTCCTCGCAACAGAGATGCCTCGATCCCATACCGCTGCTGAACGGCGCGCCGACCGAGTGTTCCTGCGCCCCCCAGGAGATATGCATTCGACCGCTAAACGATATTCTCAGCATCACGACGGAGACTCACTCGGTGATTCTCTGGACGGGGAGCACGGACGATGTCAAGGTGGGAGCTCGGGGTCCGCGAGGGTGGAGAAACGCGATCTTGTGGGGAGAGCTGTTTTTTGAGTGAGCGATTGTCTCATGGTGGTGAAAGAGCGGGCTGATCCGGCCGACAGGTACATGCGGATGATCTCGCTTTCACTGTTCTTGATCAATCTCCTTCCGCTACCCCACACGGACGGGTCGCATCTAGTCTCGGCACTGCTATCCTTCTCGACCACTCCGGCCACTATCCATACGAGACCGCTGAATGCGGTACTGAACACGTCGGTCGGGATGGTCCAGCAGCATCGGTCGAGGGAGTACGACACGGACAGTGAAGACGAGATGGAGTTTATGGAGGAAGGTGGGAATGCCGGGCGGAGAGGGATTGGGGGAAGAGAGTCAGCATGGAAAAGGCGACTTAGGCGGGCGTTAGAGATTGGGCTCTTGGCGGTCGTCGGCGGGTGGTGGATGGGCTGGGGGATGCTGGCCCTGCTGCGGTCTAGCTGATAAGCGATCGATATACATCTGGGTGCGGTGGCGGACACGTATGGCATTATAATCTGAACTATGACGAGACTGCGTGAATCTGGCGGGGGGTGATAACATTGCTCGACGAAGGAGAATCGCATTCTGGTTTATTCGGCTAAACGTTGTAGAGCGTCGATTTGTGGACGCCGTAGCCTCCTCGGGCTTTGAGTGCGAGGATGATGAGGAAGACGAGCGTGATGAGCAGGAATATCCTGGCGTACAAGCGTCAGTCGCGGAGCGGGACGGAATGCAAAGCGTGAAGGTATTGACTCACGTCTCGATCCACGAGACCACGACGAGTCCCTTGACGACGTCGCATCGTGCAAAATTGCCGGCATTGATCCCGCAGTCGACCTTGTCGGTGAGTGCCGTGAGGGACGCGACACCAATGAGGAAGAGGATGAACCCGATGACGATGGGCACCAAGTGTGCGAGGAGACCGAATGCGATGTGCGAGCCGATGGTGTGGAAGCCGACCGTGAGGACCACTGGTGGATATACAGATGGGTGAGTATGCATGTGGGGTAAGATACAGAACAGGGACGCACGGGCAAAGACCGTCGTCCATACGGAAGCGACAAGGAGGATTCGGATACGTTGCTTGTACGCGGTATCGTGAAATCTGGGATAGCCGTGGTCGTTGTAGCTGCGGTGTGGAACCCCATGAGAATCCACTTTGGAAGCGAAAATCTCTGACCACTCACTAGTGCACGAGCGAGCCCGAGACGGCGAGGCAGACAATCGAGACGATGATGAGGAGGCCAAACATGAGGCCGTGGGCGATACGGGTTCCCTTTTCGCTGACCATGGTGAGCAGAGTGTGGAAGTTGTGGAAGTGGTGAAGTGGTGGATGAGTGGGGATCAAGTGGACTGGGGAATGGGCAAGAGAGTATAATCTTTGGCCACCGACTTTTATTCGCCTGTCAAAAGGTGAAACACGCAAAGCGTCATGGTTGCCCCTTTATGTTCCTCTCTTTGAACCAAAAGGGCCCCGTCTCCGACGGATAAGGCGTGACGTCATTGGCTATTCGGTGGTTAAGTGTGATTATCAGGCAGATCCGGAATCAAATCACGCGACGGGATCACACCGCCTCGAGCGTGATTTCCAGATCCCATTTATAGAAAAACTTGTCTGTGGTCCGTGATCGACTACCTAGAGAAGGGATCACTCTCATCGACGCCTCCGCTAAACAGCTGTTCCCTCGCTCTCGTTTATCTCACGCCACACCATGACACTGCGGTCCTCCAAACTTCTCCACGTCCTCTCCCTCGCTGCTGTGTTCCTCCCCTCGGCCGCAGGCGATGTCAACAACACCTTCCAATACGTCGGACTTTCCGGTGTCTCGGCACAGCAGATCTTTCTCGGACGTCCAGGCAAGGTCTACATTGTCGACAAGACGGAGAACAACAATGCCACGGTGAACGGCCATGCGGCTTGGGCGACAGAGTATGATCTCGCGACGAACGAGTTCCGGACGATGGACGTCTTGTCCAACTCGTTCTGCGCGGGCGGCACCGTGCTGGGCAATGGAACATGGCTGAATGTGGGCGGCAATCAGGCCGTGACGACGGGTGGGAATGCATCGTCGACGACGGCGTTCCAGCAAGGGGGGAACATGTACCAGGACTGGGACGGGGGCAAGGCGCTGCGACTGCTCGACTCGTGCGATGACGAGAGCTGTAACTGGGTCGACGATACCGCGTTGTACATGACCAGTCGGCGATGGTACCCGACTCTGGAAACGCTCGAGGATGGGTCGGCCATCATCCTCGGAGGCTGCGAATGGGGAGGTTATGTCAACTACGCCGATCCGCCTGACAATGGGTATCCGCAGAACAATCCCACTTTCGAAGTCAGTTCCTATTTCACTTATCGGTCAGGGTAGAGGATCTCCTACTCACGCTTTTTTTTCGCTTAGTACTTTCCGTCAAAAGGGGAACCAATGACGCTAAACTTCCTGCTCAACACCATGCCGGTCAACCTGTTCCCGCTCACCTGGCTCTTACCCTCCGGAAACCTGTTCATCCAAGCCGAATTCCAGGCCATGATCTTCGACTACAAGAACAACATTGAGTACACGTACCCCAACATCCCCTTCTCGGTCAGGGTGTACCCTGCCTCGGGCGCGACGGCCATGTTCCCCCTGACACCGCAGAACAACTGGACCTCGACCCTCATCTTTTGCGGCGGCCAGGACATGGAGGGCGATCAGTGGTTGACAGACTACGCCATCGTCGCCAATGTCGCAGACGACACCTGCGTCACCATTTCCCCGGACGTCGAGGCCAAGTGGTATCAGGACGACTCCCTCGATACTGGTAGATCCATGGGCCAGGTGGGTGATCTGCTTGTTGTCCACCAGTCCACCTTGCTAAATAGACTGTAACCCAGTTCATCAATCTGCCTGACGGCCGGCTCTTCTTTGTCAATGGCTGTCATCTTGGTACGGCAGGGTATGGGGATGTATCGTGAGCTGCCCTACTTGTGATTCATGCCATGCGCTACGCTGATGTTTGGTTTCCAGTTGGGCTCTTGGCCAGTCCTTCGCGGATAGTCCCCTGTATCAGTCTTGGTAATCGTCTACCTTTCCTTCACCTGATCACCCTTCTTACCGGTCCATCTCTAACAGGTACTTCGATCCCAAGCAACCCTCAGGTTCGAGGTGGTCGAAGGCAGGAGTGTCGAGCATTCCGAGAATGTACCATTCTTCTGCCACCTTGCTTCCCGATGGGACGGTGTTCATCTCGGGCTCGAATCCGAACGCCGACTGTGAGTCCCTCTTCTGAACTCGGTTTACGTGACAGCTAATCTACCTGTAGATTGTGATCCGACGACCTGTCCCGCTTCTTCTGGGTACAAATACTGGACGCAATATCAAGTCGAGATCTTCCATCCTGACTAGTAGGTCTCCACTACGGTGGAAGCGGCCTTCACTGACCGAAAATCAAGTGCTGATCACGTCAAACCTGCGCCGACGGGCTTACCCACGACCTTTACCTGTGAGTTCTTGTCACTTTCAACGACCGAGACTAAGGACCGGTTACAGACGGCGGAGACTACTTCAACGTGTCGTTGACGATGGACGATCTATTCAATGACCCGCTCAATATCAACAAGACCAAGGCCGTCATCATCCGCACGGGATTCTCTACACACTCGATGAACATGGGCATGAGACACGTCGAACTAGACACGAGCTTTACGACCAATGACGACGGTTCTGCGACTCTGCACGTCGCCCAACTCCCCCCTAATCCTGCTATTCTGGGTGAGCTCTTCACCTTTCCCCTTCCGGAGCCAAACGCCTTACAAAAAATGAACAGTCCCCGGGCCGGCCCTGCTCTTTATTGTTGTGGACGGTATACCATCGAACGCGACGTGGATCCAGGTAGGCAATGGCCAAATGGGCGATCAACCGATCGGGGAAAGCTCGGTGCTGCCGGGATCCACGATTGCCGCGCAGTTTGTTTTCCAGTATGGCGACCTGTCAAGGAGGGCCAGTGGGGCTTCGGCTGGCATTGGCAGTCACATCGGCTGGCTCGGTGTTCTCGGCGGAGTGGGGATGGGGCTTGTACTGAGATGTTGGATTTAATGTTCGTCGGTGATCTTGATGATCTATGAAAATGCATGTGGTCTTCTCAAGGATATTGAGCTAGTGTGAAGAGAGACCGTGGTGAACACAGACCGTGTGAAGAGAGACCGTGCAAGCAAAGACCGTGCGAGCAGAGACTGAACCCTCGTTCGGACTACTAAGTCCTATGTGGCCGGTTGCGTATAGACGTAGTGGCTCTGCTTCAATCATATCACGGCTGGTATGATCAGTGCAGAAAAAACGCCAAGGTTATTAAAGTATGTGCACCGCCCCTCCCTCGCTTCGAACAAGGGCCTCGGGCTCCGTCGGCATCATCCTGGACTACCGCCAGAAATAACATTGGAGTATCGCCTGCTCCGGGCACTAGATGTATCGCCTCTCCGGGGGGACATCCGAAAGGACTCTCGGCCATCGGTCGTTCGTCTACCTCCTCAGCTGAGGAATATATACTTCTTGCTGCTTTTCTGTCTTCTCAGTCGCCACATCTTGCGCAACAACGCGGTAACATCATGAGCGCCCTTCCTCCTCCTCGACGATTGATCACTGGGCATACCGCGTCCGGCGCGCCGGACGTGAGGGACGACGTCCTTGTCCCCACCTTCCTCCCTGGCGGTTACGCCGTCACCCATGCCTTCACTCAGGAACAGTTCCTCACGACCCCGCAGCAGGCAGCCGCAGGCGCCGACACCAAAGTCGAGCACTCTCCTCTACCGGGGGGCATCGTCGTCCGATACCTCGGTGTGTCCGAAATCCCCTTAGACCGAAAACGACCCACTGATTGGTCGAGCCGTAAAGACATGGCCCAGGGCTTCATCGGGGAGATGCACCACTTCAACGAACTGTATTACCCCATCGTCATTTCTGGGCAGATCGAGGTGCACTTTCCCGACGGCTCCAAGAAGGACGTCGGGGCTGGAGACCTGATTGTTCAGCTGGGGAACGCTCATCAGTGGGTCAACAAGTCGGATCAGTGGGCGAGTACGTTGGTCGAGAAGGCCCTTGCTGGAGGAGGTCCAAGGGGAGACTGACAGACGTGGCAGGGGGCATTGCCGTCGTCTTGCCTCTGAAAGAACCCGTTAGGATCGATGGCAAAGGTCTCGATAAAGCGCTCGGGCTGAAGGGAGCATGAGATGGAGAAGAGGATTACAGTAGACGAGTCGGGTAGCCACAAACCATCGAACTCTGCACTTCACGCTCATATGCATAGTCATAAGGAGGGAATGGGTCTGTGGACTATTTATCGAGCGCTAACGATTAGTTGCATTGTCCGTAGAAATTCAGAAGACTCCGCCTAGACTCCAGCTGCGGTCCGCGCAGCCCACATCATGGCCAAGAAGGACTGACCCTCGGGCGATCTGAACTCCGTCGAGTTGATCCCACCTACGATCCACCCGTTGGTACCCAATGGGTCGACCACCTTTGGCGTGTGGGTCAAACTTCTTGCGTCCGAGGGGCAAGCTAGAAGAAACGTACCTGTGTGAGCCAGCCGTCGTCGGTGATGTGTGCCACGACGGAATCGAAGATCGCCTCGGCCTTGTCGAGCTCGGACCAAAGCTCTGCTTGCCCAGGAGCAAGGACGAGCATCCGGTAGTAGGCTGCCACGATCAATGCGGATCCGGCCGTGTCGCCCAGCGAGAGGGTGGCGTTGGTGACTTGCATGTAGTCCGGGATGAGATTGCTCGACTGCACAGGCGTTCCGTATGAGCGTCTGAGACTGTACGACAGAGGACCGAGCTCACGTCGGCCTGGTCAAGGAGTGCGAGGAAAACATTGGCAATTTGGCATTCGAGCTCGTTGACCTCGTCCCACATGGTGCCTGCTTGACCTGCAGCTTGGACAGCGTTGAGCTGGGACGGTGAACTTCATCAGTCCCTTCCGAATGCAAATATCATGCTGAGCGAGACATACCACTCTCATCAATCCCATGGCCATCCAGCCGTTCCCTGTGCACCAGAATCCTTCGTCCGTTGGATTGATGTGTCGAAACATGTTTTGCGTCGTATCGAACAACGCCGACGAGTCGAGGGACCATTGCGTGATGGCCGACGTGAGGAGCGTCGTGTTGGAGGTGGACAAGCCGAAGTCTGGTCAGTTCAAGCAAGAGTCAGCTGAATGAGGCAGTGGGCGACGGATAACCCACATCCAATGAAGGGGGAGATCATGAACCCCGCGTCAGACCACATTTCGAAACTCCCTTCTCGCTGCGAGATGGTACCTATATACAAGTGATTGCATCGAGTCAGCTGGGGTCCTCACGATAGGTGCGAGATGGGGGACGACTCGCCATTGGCACTGGTGGCGTTCGAGTCGGCCAGATAGGCATACTGGTTATTCGCCACCCAGAGGTAGTCGGCGTTGGAGGCCTGCATCGAGTCGCCGAACGTCTGTTGGACTTGGGGACATTCCGCGTACTTGGAAAGCACCAGCACGCCCGTTCCGACGCTCGCGGGGTCCCCAAGCGCACCATCACCATCCATGATAGCGGTCGGGCGCGTGACCGCCTCGCCTCCGGAGGTGGACGGCGCGCCCGTCCAGCTGTAATTCGCCACTCTGAGCGCAGAGACCGTAACGTTCAGCGCCAAGTACGGGATCGTGCCGTCGCACGAGATCGTCGAAGCGTCGTAGCCGTACTCGGCGAGCGTGGGGTAGTACACTTCAAGCAAAGTCGAGGTGTAAGCGCCAAACTCCCACGAGTGCGAGACGATCGATTTCGCATTTTCCAGAAGGGTCGGGATGAGGCCGGTCAGGTGTGCATAGGAGGCCGACTTGATTTGCGAGTTGCCACTGACGGCGGGGAAGGTGGATGGGATGTTCGAGGACGACGGGATCGTTGGCGCTGTTATTGCCGTGGAGGTAGCAGACGACGGCGAGAAGGCTAAGGAGGAGGTGACCGGTGTGGTCGCCGCAGAAGCAGAGGCTGTCGAAGACGCGGAATCGGTAGTCGAGGCAGAGCCAACTGCCGAGGCGGTAGCGAGGACGGAGGATGTGGCAGACAGCGAAGAGGAAGCGATCGAGGAGGCAGACGTGATCGCGGGGGCAGAGGTACTGATCAACGCAGAAGGGAGCGTAGCTATAGAGGCGAACGACGAAACAGACGCGAGTGTAGACGCAGATGCAAACTCAGAGCTCGAGTCATTTACCACGTTGACTGATTGATCGGTCGCCGTTGCAGAGTCCGAGGCGTCCGCCTTTCGAACAGCGAGGCGCACTGGAAGGTTTGTTCGGGTAGACTGAGACGGTAGTGCAGAAATGAGCGGGAGGAAAGGGAGAATGCAGGCCAGAGTGGACCGCATTATCAGTTGCGTGTCGATTGAAAAAAAGATGGTGGCGGCGATAGATGGGACTGTGACGGGGGGACTGGGGGCATCCTTGTTTATGACCGAAGACTTTATGTCGCGGACTGCATGTCCGTCGGCCCCGGTCGGGATCCTTTCTTGGAGAAAGTCCTCCTTTCTGTTGATCCACAGACATCCTCAAACGCACCGTACCCGCACCGAATAGCGTTAAGATGAAACGCCAAACGTCCGGCTTAAATTCCGCCCCCTACAGCTAGCTTGGCAACTCTCGATATAGCCTTGAGGATCTACCAGGGTAGAACGCGCTCCATCAACAGTGCCGTTCATCTCTCTCCTCTCAGTACGCCATCCACATCTCCTCGGTCAGCACTTTGTGTCGTTAGCCTGAGATACCTCCCCGATGTCGGAGAGCCCCCTTACATTGACTCATTGCTCTCCACGTTGCAAGACTCGTGCCAACCTGCCACGTAGGATCTGTCAATGCGTTACTGTCGGTTGTCAATCGGAGCATTGGGTCCTGCCAGTCAGACTCGGAGACGATCGAGTCGAGTTGGATCTCGCCAACGAGGAAAGTGGAGTAGACGTGTGATCTTGACCAAAAATCAGTTGGTCGTTTGGGGCGACGCAAAAAGCCCTCACCTAAGGGGTGACCGTTGTACATCAGCTGGGAGCGGTTTGCGGAAGGTCAGAAGGGGCGAGTATGAATTCTGCAGAACTCGTTAGAAGTTTTATACCAGTGTACTATCGATCCCGACTTGCTGTGCAGAAGACGACCTAAGGCTGCGTCAGCTTGAGTCCGATGAAATCATCAATTAACCAGCTCACGATGTTAATCATTTCATCCATCTTCCGACCTCGCTCGTACCCGTCCCCAAAGATCCTGCATTGCGCAAATGACGAAAAGAGAGTGACCATTACAGCACGAGTAGATCGATCGCGTATCATCCCAACAATGTTCTGGGATATAATCAGAATTGTTCGACTCAATGCAGACGTGAAAACATACGAGGACGAGAACACCGTCGTGCTTCAATATCCGCTTGATCTGGTTCCAGAACTCAGACGTAAACATTTGCGCCGTCATTCCGCCTCCGGAAAAGACATCGTGGATGATATAGTCGTACTGCACGCGCGAGTGGTTGCGCGACTGCTCGTCGACGAAACGAGCACCATCCATCAAATGGATGGAGTGGATGTAGTGCGACGAGAGACCGAAATCGAGCGAGGCAGAAGTATATACCGCTGGATCGATTTCTGGTCGCAGAGAATGAGCATCATCAGGATGGAGAAGGAAAAAGTCCACTGACCAACGATGTCAACATCGTAGCCTCTTCGAGAGAGGGAGGCAGCGGTAATGCCTATGCCAAGGCCGAGGATCAAGGCCCGAGGTTTACCTTCCCTTGACCCATCGAGATCGAATTCCTCCTCTTCCTCACCCTCATCCACCCATTCCTCCCCCGTCGTCAATCGGTAGCCCTGTTTGGACGACTCTTTCTCGTCCATCCTGCAGGCCAAAACGGCGACTTCCTGCAGGGGGAAAGTGGCGAATATGCTGCGATGTTTGTTGTGGTTAGAAGCTGGTCTCTATGGGATTCTGAAGGGAAGAGTCCCTCACGAGTCACCCATGTCGATCCTCGTACCGTTGTACCCGTCAGATATCTCCCTGATCCACCTTCCTCCGAGGATACTATGATCGCATCGCATGAATCGATAGCCGTCGCGAACGTTTTCGCCAACGACGATCTGTCCGCTAAGGCTTTTCTCGCTCGATAGGACCCGCAGAGTCCCGCCAGCGGCGGTGAAAGGTGTCGGAGGACGCAGATAGATTTGCTGACGGAGTGCAATGATCAAGAGGGGAAGACGGAGGAGCAATAGGATGGGAAAAACTTGACGGGGAAGACGGGCGCATAAGCGACGGAGCTGGTTTTGACCAGAGGGCGAGAGGCGCAAACGAGTCGATAGGACGCGATGGACCGAGCGGGCGAAGGAGGTGGCCGAGGGGGCGGGGCGAACGAATAGGGACAAGAGGGTGAGGATGAGGGAGAGAAAGAGGATCTGAACTATCTGGCTTAGCCGAATACAATTGTGAACGGAGTAAGCAAAGGAGGACTTGCAGTCTTTTCGGCATTCCACGAAAAGGCCATCCCGCCAGAGAGGATCTTTTTCCATAGATTCTCGCCTATCGCAACGTGAAACACGTAGGCAACGGATCGGATCCAGATGGATACCAGATTCGCAATCCGCCGGTTCGGCGAACTCGCAGGAGCGATGGGCGAGATGTAGTGCTAGATCCGGGATACCGTTAATTTTCGAAGGCTGAGTTCTGCATCATTAGCAGACTCACAAAGCAAAGTAGCGCAAACACCGTTCCGCCACCGACAGTACCGGCGCCCAAGACCGCCCTGCTGGCCAATGCACCGAATTCTGGCCCGAGCCGCGCGCCGCAAGCACTGCCGACCCGCCGTCCAGACACCGCCGCGAGATCGCCACCAAGCGCTGCAATGGAGAAGCAGATGCGAGCAGATATGGCTTCCTGCGGGGACTTGTGTAGCGTAGCGTGCCAGTAGAGTAGGGTGGGGAGGACGCTGTACATTCCGTAGAGAAGCGGGGTATGGAGGGTGAGGGGGAGAGTGTTGTACAGCGGCGTTAAGAGAACGGTGTTGAGCGAAAGTAGGAGCGAGAGAGGAACGACGAGGAGCACAGGGAAGAGGTCTTGATGGAGAGTCAGTCCATGATCGAGTCACTGAATGGAAATGAACTTGCAGAGAGCGAGGAAGCGAAGCATCTTTTGATCGAATCGAGCGAGCAGAGGTGGACGTAGGCGTCTGGCGAGATCAGCGTCTGCAGCCGGGTCGTCCCAGTAATCTATATCGTCGAGTACCGCGGTCTCCTCCTTGTCATGGCCTCGCGACCGCTGTTCTTCTGTTCTTGCTTGTCTTCTTGCCCCCTTGTCCGCTTTGTACCTCTCTTCTTTTGTCCTCTTGCGAGGATTTCCAGATTCGACTGGGGCTTGCTCAATCGGTTTCTCCCCCTTGGTTCGTCTCGCCGCAGGGACGGATGCAGTTTCTGATTCATCGAGTTCGGCGAGTTCGGACCTGTCTCTCTCGCTCTCGCTCTCGCTCTCCGCCTCTGACACCGAACTCTCGGTGCCACCTTCTCTTTTGACATCGCTTTTCTCCTCTATGACGCCTTCACGGCTGTCCTCCTCGTCTTCATGCACGGATGACTGCAGTGCACTCTCCCCCCCTGATGAAGAAGCTGCCTCAGATCCTGACCCCGCTTCACTACTCTCGTTCATTGAGCTATCCTCACGTGCATTGCCATCGCTCTCTTTGGCGCTCAGACCCGACGCTACTGACTCTTGTTCGGATACCGACAGCGAGGAGGAGGCGGTGGACTGTGAAGTCGCTGATTGAAGTGGTGATGATGGCGATGCCAGATCGTCCTTGGCCATTTGAAAATGTAATACAGAATGACAACTGTGAAAGGAGTCCTAGAGGGAGGGGTTAGCCAGCGAGGTCAATGTGGCGTCAGCACTGACGATAGCCTCGAACTACACCTCTGTCTCGCATCTCCTTTGTTCACCCTCGGCTAGCCTTTGCACAGCGGTCGGGTCACATCCATCGTGTCATGTTGCCCATGTCCCAACCGTCATCGAGACCTCCAAGCCTTCAACAACAGCGACGTCAGGTCGCCACGCGCCGCTCATCCCGAATATGCCGCGTGTAATTTGGTCCCGCTGATTGCCCCGCGCACCACTTGTCCGAGAGCTCTCGTCACGTTTGGATGCGCTCTGCCTCGCCTCCACAGGACAAGCCATAGCCCCCCTGACGACCTGGACAAGATTCTGTCATCCATACAGCAAGGCCTCAAGGGCATACTACATCCTCTGTCTCCTTCCTCCTCTAAAACCATGGTCGCCCCACGTTCCGCGTCAAAAACAACGGCCAAGTCGCCCGAAGTCGTCGAGGACGAGCCGGAGCAGGAGGGCGAAGAGGAAGTCGGAGTCGAGGCAGAGCAGAAAGGAGGAGAGGAGGACGATGAAGAGGAGGGCGACGAGGAGGGCGGAGAGGAGTATGAAATCGAGGCGATCCTCGACCATTCGCTGGAGAATGTAAGTGAGGTTCGTCCGCGAGCAGGATGGAAGAGCTGACGTCCAACGCGAAAGGGGAAATACACTTGTCAGATCTACTCCTAGTGAAAGTCGCGTCCCGCTACTAACGTTCCTTGTCGTTAGACCTCGTTGCATGGAAAAACTATGGGCCGGAGCATAATTCCTGGGAGCCAGATGAGCACCTGTGCGTGTATTTCCTTCTTTCCCCCTCCTTCTTTTGGTGCTATTCTGATGAAGGGCAATGCCGCAGCCATGCGCCCGAAATCGTCAACAAGTACATGAGCAAGATCAAGGCGGCCGCCCCGCCCATAACCAAGAAACGAGGGCGACAGTCTGCCTCGTCCTCTGCGCCGCCGCCAAAGGCCAAGGTCGCCAAGACACGAATGAACGGCCGAGGGGCCGGGGCCGGCAAGAGGTCCGCGCCGATCGACGTCGACGAGGAGGAGCTTGAAGACAAGGGCGACCCGACGGTCACTTACGAGACGACGCACGTTGATTCCATGGACAAGTACGAGGACGTGATGGATTGGGAGGAGGTTGTCACCGAGATCGACTCGGTCGAGAGAGGACCCGGGGATAAGTTGAACGTTTACATGTCGATGTACGTGAATCTTATGTTCTCGCAGTCCGGCTGTGCTGATTTGTGGGCTTATAGGCAAGGCGGCGAAAAGCTCTCCATACCAACCGAGATTGCATATGCTAGATGTCCCCAGAAGGTAAAGATACATGACCATTGCCTTAAGGTCTAATCTGACGCACGGACAGGTGCTCAAATTTTACGAGGCCCATCTCAAGTGTGTAGTTGATTCCCTCGAACATGCAGTCCGCTGACGAGATTTCTAGGTGGAAGATGGAGTAGATGAATTATTATCGCGTTTCTACATCATCCTGTACTCTCATTCTCTCCTCCCTCTGTGGTTTTGTTCCATCGTGACACTTATGCCGTTCAATACCTGCAATACTGCCCGACAATGAATAATGTCTATACACTACCTCGGCTACCGCCCACCAAGAGTTCACGCGCATTGGGCGGAAGAAACGTCTGCTGTCCGCGAACTCGCTTCTCACATGATACATTCCACTTTACAAAGATTCGCTTCTAGACACAACTTCTCCTTGGCACATCTGTTGGTCCCTCCTCCATCTCCACCTCGGATTCGGTCACGAATACCAGCCCTAATAAGCGCCCTTGAGGATCAGCATTAACCTACCCAAGCCCTCTGAGCTCACACCGTAGGGCATGCCTCGGCCGTACAGCAGCACCTGGTTACCGGGAAGGTTGTTGATGCCCATCGGACCACCTAAGCCGCCCATCATGCCGCTATGTCGACCAGGAAGTCATCATCCTCTTTCATCGTACGTGAAAGAACGTACCCGCCGCCATATCGTGGCACCTGAAAGAGTTGTAGCGTGAGTTGTAATTCTCGTCGGTTCCACGCCCAGACAAAACAACGACTCACTCCGTAGCCCATTCCTCCCATCCCTCCCATTCCTCCGCCCTGTGCGTCGTACGCATGGCCATACAGAGAAGCGTAGTAGGCAGCAGCAGCAGATTCAAGAGAGAAATTTCGAATGTCAGCTTTCGTACGGTTTTTGCGATACGCCATGACTGGGAGCAAGGGGGAATATGATTTGACTAGATCGCTCTGCGATCCATGAAGTGGAAGCTCGACGGGAAGAAACGGACGAGAGCGGGGCGAGGGGACAGGGAGTCGGGGGACACTGACCATCATCATCATGCTCATTGGGTCCATGTTCGGCTCGGTCGCTCTGGGGATCCGCAATTCCCGCAAGCCGGGTCAGGTCACACGGGTCGTCGCGTTACAGATAAAGCGGTGTCTGCGTGGTCGCCTTTCGTTAGGTACGAGGGGTAGTGTCGGCTTCTGTTCCAGCTAATTCGAGGGAACGAGCGACGAGGTGGCGAGCAAATACGAGTGAGAAGTAAAGCAAGGCGTTCAGCATCATCGGAGGACAAAGGCGTGGCCGGCCGGGGAGGTCGTCATGAGCCGATCGCTCCTTTCATCTTCTGGTGGATGTGCAGAATAACAAAGGAGGTCCTGCTGTCGACGTCGATGCTTCTCGTGCTGCCGCTGCCTCGCGAAAGGGCACCTTTGGGTGCCGGATATAACGTTCTTCAGAGGTTAGTGAAGTCGACGAGGGGGGGAAGGAGGGGAAAGATGAAACGAGCGGACGTGGCGGTTAGCCGGTGTTTGAGCAGAAGAGAACGTTTCATCCTTTCATGAATTGGTTTGTCGTATATAAACGTTTCTCTAATGGGGGCAAAATATGGATAACGTGACTGTTGCTATAAATATGACTTGCTGTATAATGAGACGTGAACAAAGGGTAGTGATACAGGATAACAGTACATGATTAATGATTTGGACTCGACCATTCGGTACGCGAGCTCTGGTGGTCCTCTGGCGCGCTCGACCATCCTTGCACGGGGTAGTAGGCGTATCCGGGTGGACCGGCGTTCGCAAACATCGCCGGACGGGCGGGGACGAGATTGTACGGGTGGATGTGAGCCGGGTAGTGGTTGACCTCGGGTGAATCGTCGTACACGTTGGGTGGGAGTTGCTGTGGAGCATATTCGTTCGGTGGGTAAGGGTAGACATAAGGGTACGAGGGCTCCTGATACCGCAGGATGGCTTTACGAGGCGCTCCGTCTTGTCCGGGATGTGGCTCGGCAGCAAGGCTGTAGAACATCAGGTGCTGTGGGCGTAGCTGGTCAGTACTAAATTCTCTCAATGCTCCGATGGCTCGACTCACATCGGGCGGTGGGATGGATTGCGGCTGAGCGATGCGGTCGAATGGCGCAGACAGCGTCTTGTACCCGTTCCAGTAGCCCGGCTGCTGTTGTTGCTGAGCGTGCTGTGTGGCGACATGCCTCAGATCGTGAACCGGATGGTCGAACCCCAAGCCATGAAGCTGACCCGCCGAGCCTCGTCGACCGAGAGCACCTGGAAGTCGAGCGATCTGCCTGTTGAGCGACGAGGCCCTGCCGATGCTGTAGCCTTGCGATGATCCAGCAGGCTGCGATGGCTGAACCTGGTACGATTGCAGGTCGGTCTGGAAGTTGACTTTGCGAGTGGGTAAACGCAGCATCTCGTAGACGCTGGACGGGTGACCATCGCTAGAGAATGCGTCGACTGCAGATCGTTTTCGAGGTGGCGAGGGGACGTAAGGGAGGGGAGACGCTGAACGCGCACGGTGGGTGTAGCCATACGTGGAGAGTTCGGGTGTGTAGATTGAAACGGATTGTGGAGAGTGCCATTGGTTCTGGGGCTGGAGAGGAGGAGGTGCCCAGCCGACAGGTATGCGACTGCGGCGCGCATCCTGTTCTTTCGAGTAGATGAAGCCGTCCAGCAGTTGACGCCAATGGCGGTACTCGCTAGGCTCGACGCCAAGGTCGTAGTTGATCCCCGACAGGAACTCTGATTCCATGGCCTAGGGATGGGTCAGCATAGCTTCGCCAGCAGTACAGGATAGGACTCACATTAATGTCCTTCAGCGGCATGGACGCTAGCTCTGACCATGTCGCATTCGTATACGTATTACTAGCGTCTCGTCAGCGACACGCCTCGCAAATGACACCGCCACTCACTCGTCAAGATACTTATTGCCCAGTATCAGACTAGCGACAAAAATCTTCTGCTCGCTCCCCGGGCCTCCCAGCAGATTCCTATTCCTCGATTTCAGTCGGTGGATATACAGCAGGGCGACCAGGGTGACCGAGTGCGAAACCATCGTAACCTGGAGCATCCTTGCGACAAAATCGCTAAAGACGGGTGACGGTTGCACCTGGAGGATGTTGATTGGAGCTGGCGGGGATGTTGTAAAGGGGTTCGAGAGGGAGGGGGAAGAGTTTGTGGAGAGTGGCGAAGGGGACTGGGGTGCCGGAGGATGATGTGTGCCGTACCATAGCCAAACGACCATCTGAGCTGGGAAGTGTTGGTCTTATGGTGGCAACGTGAAAGAGGAAGACAAACTCACCTGCATAGTTTGCCAACGGCGTCTGGTACCCCGCGGCCGCCGCCATCGACCCCGTCTGCGCCATTCCCATGTCCACCTTGTGGTCTGTCATGATCGGTGACGGAGTGAGAAGAGGCTCTTGGCGGCGATACGATAGCGGGGCAAGATAGGCTGACCCTGCCATAGTAGAACGGTCGACGAGCGAAGGGCAATGATGAGGTGACGAGAGGCCGATATAGTCCTGAATATCGGACGAGGCGATGGCGGCGGTGTCGTAGTAGAAGGCGGGTGGGGGAGTAGCGGGCGGGTAAGAGCGATGACCCAACATGGATGTGGTGGCAAGTGGGAGAAAGGTCGAAAGGAAAGGATGAGGAAAGGCGAGTGGTCGTACGAAAGGGCGTGTCGCCGAGTGCTTCTCGTTGACAGAGACAGACGCTAGTCGGGTCGCTGACGGTGATACAGGTCCCGGTCCAAGTGATCCCCGTAAATTGCCCGGAAAGACGCCCAAGCAGACGTCTAAGACGATGGAGGACGGCCAGTCCTTTCTCCTAGCTTGCCCTGGTTTACTTCCCAGCTGATGGTCGCCCTCCTCCTTGCTCCCTTCTTCTCCTTGATTCGTGTCTCGTAAAGAGGGTTGCCGAGACCGGGTTCGGTCCCGAGTAGCAGTCTACGCAACCACACACGCGCCACTGCGCTCGGGCGGATGGGGTGGACACAAGCGGTGGAGGTCTGGCGGGCGTACGGGGAAATGATTCCAAAGTAGACCGGGTTTCAAGTGGTTGATGAACACTGACTGAGCGGTGGGGAAAGGCAGGTGGGAACGAGGGCGTGTGGAGTGTTTATTGAGCCTGATCGAAAACAACACCAAGCGTTCCCGTCGGGATAATCGAGGGGACGAGGGGTAGGAAGGGCGAGATAATTGCCAAGGGTCGGTTGAAGCGGAGGCCAAAGGCTGTGGCCGGTGCTTGTGCTGGTAACTGAGACGAGGCGCCGCTGGCACCATGGGCACCCGAACTACGCAGCGGCCGGCGGGTAAAGGGGTCGAGGGAGGCAATGCGCTTGGCACTGCGTCCGGGAGAATCGATCCTTTTTGTTGCCTGCCTTCGCGGTTCCCCGTGTGTCGTGTGGTGTCTCGTCGTCTCGGTCCGTTGTTGTCTGTTGCACTTTGGACCGGGTGGAGTAGCGGGTATTGCTGAACTGTCGCACGGATCGGACCTGCTGATCGAATCCGTTGGACCCCCTGAGGTGCGAAACCCCTTTCAGATTGGTTGCGTTCGGAAGTCGGTCGACCTTCCCACCCCCCTTCTGTGCGATCTACTATTTCAAAGGGGTGCAGAGAACCCTGATTTCCGTCCTTCCCTTCACGTCCGCCTGCCTTTGTCTTCTTCCCGTGATGGCTGGATAACTATAGCCCAGTCTATCGTCCAGGGGGGGAACTGTCGCCATTGGGTTTGTGCGTTGAGCTCCCCCAGTGGGATTTTCTTTTGGCAGCCGAGGACCGAGGTGGTCGTTGCGTCAATTCAAAATAGCTTTGGGTTGTGACGTGAGAGTGCACGGGCCCGGCGGGAAGGGTCAAACCGTTGACCGCCGATCATGACAATGGGACGGACGGCGGGCGGCGGAGGAAAGGGAGGGTGTTTGAGGGGACGCGATTCCGAGAGGAAGGGTGGAGGAGCATGTATCACTTTCCTGGGCTTGGAACCGAACCGAGCACGCCGCCCGCCCGTCGCAGTCGCACCGCTTTCGACGTCCAACGTACAGCATGACCGCGTCCTTAGCGGGACGCAAACGATACCAGGTCCAAAGATTAGATCAAAGCCTTGGCTTCCGAACTCGAACAATAAAATGCCCGGTATGCACTCCACCGTGGCGTCGTGCCCTGGACTCGCGCCGCAGAGGGACGTCGAGGTGAAACCCGAGATCAGCCCACCGACCACCACGATCCAACCGCAAAGCATCCCTTCAGGTGGAACTCAACCGGCACGGGCCCCTTCTGCTGCGATTAGAACACCCACGTCGACGACCCAATATGCGTCCGAGAGGGACCAAGGTACCGGACATGCAGTTTATAAACCCATACTCTATTATGGGACGCGGGCCCCTGAACACGTCACTTCCCGCTCCTTGGCCAGCACCTACGTAACGTCGTTTCAAGAAATGGCGATGGAACCCTATGTTATTCCCATTGTATCGCAGCCCGGCAGCCCCTTGAAGCCGCGAGCCGCGACATAGCGCGGAGAGAGGGTATGTCACTCATAACGCTCACGCAAACCGACCTCGCCCTCGTTCCTCCCCTCCCCTCCGCTACCCGCTTTTCCGCACCGTGCCTTTCGTGTGGAATGAATGCCTATTTGTCGTCTCCGTGACAAGCTCCTTTTGTAACCACCTAACTCCACTCGCCTCACACAGGTCCAGAAGTAGGTCGACCCTGAGCCCAGTCGGCTTCCCCGGGGGGAAGGGAGTGGCGGAAAGGCCTGGGCTTGGATCTCGATTGTCCGTTGTGTGACTTGCAGACTCTGATGCAGGCGTCGATCGCGGATGGAAAGCTTACATGTAGCCAGCCTTGAGCGGCCTAGAGAACGGATATCGCCATCTTTGACACATCCTGCACAATGCTCCCTCCATGCCATTCCCCTAATGACGACGCTTGACGGTGCCAAGTGAATTAATTAAGAGAGCAGGATATCGTGATAAGACGTGGTGCCAAGTGTTGGTCACGAGACACGTCTCCACTGAGCGTTCGCTTCTCCAAGAGCTTGGCGCGACGACATTCTGTCCTCGGTGGTATTCTCAAAACAGCATTCCCAGGAGTCTGCGCTATGCATCATCTGCCACGACGATCCACCTTACATATTGCCGCGGGATTTTACCGCAGCGCGATTTTGCCACCGCTGCTTTGTGCTCGTCGAGGACAAAAGCGTCGAGAGGACGGCTGCCTTGATGAATTGGTTCAATCACTACAAAAATGGCAGCCATTGTATCAGCAGTCACCAACGCCGCCAAGGCGTCAGTCTCATCTGCATAAGGACTAATAGATAATGATTCACTGACAGTCAACCTCTGTACAGGCTGAAAACAGACTGGGCAGCGGATGAAGGAGAGGATTGTAAGTGCACCGAAGAAATCAAGTTGAACGGTACATGTGCTGATGATACACATCTCAGTCGACCTTCCCGCTCCCACAGAGACTCTTGGTCCGGACGGAATCACCACAATCGTCAGCTGGAAGCTGAACGAGCAGGACAAAAAAGTCAAGGTAGGTCGACATATGCTGGTCAATTGTATCAGTCATCTGGACTGACCATTCAACAGACGACAAGACGAGTCCGACGAAAGCTCCAGACCCAGCTTGTCTCGCACACCGTCGCTGAGAGGAAAGGTTGGGCCAAGTGAGTGGGCTATGGAGGACATGGAGATGAAATGCGGCTGATTCCAGGGCGAAAGGTTCGGTCTGGATAAAGGCAAGCCCGAGGGACCCGACAGAGCGACCACCACGATTGGGGAGAACATTCACTTCAAGGTTGCGGCGTCCAGCAAGGTTCGTTGGAATGTGACCTTCCCACTCGAGGCGATATGCTGACACTCAATCTAGGCCGAGCCTGTCGAGGCCGAAGCCGCTGAATCGAAGGCGCCCGTTGGTAAAGCCGTCGTCTGTCGATTATGTAAGGGAGGACATTTCACCGCCAAGTGTCCGTACAGGGAAGAGCTGGCCGAGTTGGATGCCACGAACGTTGGAATGGATGTCGAGGACGAGATGCCCAGGGGAGGAGCAGGTGCGATCGGCACGAATGGGAAATACGTTCCTCCGTTCGTCACACCCTTTTATTTTCCCCTTATCCTCATACTGAACATGACTCGCTCTGCAGAAGTCAGCGACCTGGAGGCGGTGGTGGAGGAGAATCGATGTTCAAGTCGCGAGACGACTTGCCGACACTCCGAATCACCTCGCTCTCCGTCGACGCCGAGGACGAGGATCTTCGAACGCTTTTCGAACCGTTCGCCAAGTTTGGTCGAGTCGCACGAGCCAACGTCGTCCGGGACCGAGATACGCGAGAATCGAAGGGTTTCGGATTTGTTTCTTTCGAAAACAAGAAGGATGCGGAGACGGCGCTGGCGAAGATGAATGGCAGAGGATACGATTCGCTGATCTTGTCGGTTTCTTGGTCTCGTGAGTCGATTATATATTGTGATGTTGGATAAGGGCACTGATGTATGCTCAAATGCAGAACCTCGAGAACCCCGTCCATAGTTAGCGGGTGTGGGAGAGTATGGCATGGGTATACCTCTGATGATGATGTCAATGACCCATACATCACTGTCTCCGACGATGGTTTAGCCTCGACTGCCTCTGAGGCCTCTTGCGCCCGCGCCCAAAGATTCCCTTCCATCCCGCTCTGATACCCTCAGTCGCTTCCGGCTCAGTGCGCGAATTGAGATCAGATATGACTCTTCTTGAGCGGGCATCCCAGACCGCTCTGTGTCGTGTCTCGTCATAAAGTCCGCATTTGATAAATGTGCAGTCCACAGGATATTCCGCAATAATCCGTTCCGTTCCGAGAGACGAAACCTATAAAATGTGATTTCATAGAGGGAGCAGACCTGCTCATCCCGCAACTGCACAAGAGCCTTATGAAGCGCTTCTCCTCTCCCCTCGGCATCTCGCTCGCTCTCCTCTCGGGAACAACCATCTACCTCGCCCTCCACCACATCCGGTGCCTGAATAATCGATACCCGGACCAACACCACCTCCCCTCCTACCTCCTCACACCGCATCTCCAACCGCCATACACCGAATGGTGTCTCGTAACCACCCGTGTACCCATACCCGCATCGGTCATCATCGATTCACCCAAGGACCTCTTTGTCCGCAACTTCTACACAACCTGTACACTCCGTCTTAAAGCGTTCCTCGCCCGCCTCACGGGCTATGTCTCCTTCCCCGACCAGGGCCTCGGGGCGCACGCCAGCGGTCTCTTCGTCCGGACGACAATATCCCAAGCAGGTGAGGTGATGGAATATACAATACCGTCGCCTATCCTGTCTCTGCTCGACAAGCTCGACATACCGATGATTCGAGGTGGGAGACAGGAGTTGGCGGCTGTAGTGATAAAGGGCGAGGCAGGAGAGGGGGACGAGTTGGAGCTAGCGTATGCGTGTGCGGAGCATTATGATGGGGCAAAGGAGGGCTTGAAGGGGAAGAGTGTAAGCAAGTGGGGAGCGAACCTACACAAGTTCTACATGAGGTTTCTGCTGGATCAGGCGAGAGGAAAGGTCGTCAAAGAGCTGGAGAGTATGGCGGGACAGCTGTGATAGTCCTGGCCATGTCGTAAAAGGCGAGATCTCGCATCGCATTGCCTGGCTCGAGACCGAGACGATGATGTGATTGTCCTTACGATTCGTGGGTACTCCCTTCAAGGTCCTCCAAAAAGCAAACCAGGGAGGTCCCGTTGGCAGTTAAGCACGTTAAGCAGACTCTCGGTGGCTTCGCGAAGTTTTTGACAACTGCTTCCCTATCTCCGTCTGGCCGAGCCACTGACGGATTGAGAGAGGACGTCGCGGCAGAGTCTCCCCTGACCTAATAGCGAAATTCCTGCAGCTACCCAATGTGGTGGAGCCGTCTAACCGCTCTCCTGGCATATCGACGTTTTGTTTTCTAGATGCAGCCACAGACAGTTTCCAGGGGCAGTCCTTCTCGACTGAGCCAAAGGTCTCCCAGTCCTACCCCAACAGTCGTGCAGTCTAGTGGGCAACACAGGTCCAAGACCTCAAACATGACGTCGCAGGTGAAGAGCCTGTCCGCCTCGTTGCTCTCTTTGTCGCGTTCCTGATATAGATCCAGTCAAGGGATACAGCAAGAGTCGTCGCGTCGGTCTCCACGATAAGGAATTATCCTAGGCGATGTTATCATTTGGAATCTCTCATATGTTACAGAAGAAATCACTGGCATCGTACGGGTCGTATAGCCAACAGACTCTTGGGAAAACGGCCGCTCTAATGTACAGGTAGATCCGTCCCTCCGAGGACCGAGAGGTCGTAACAAAGCCTCGCTGTGTTAACCTTGACCAAAGCTCGATGACTTCACCGTCCGGAAGAAGTGGCATTTTTGCCACCCGTATCTCGACAGCCAAATTTTTGGATCCTAATCTTAGGTATGGCGAGGCTCTTCCAGTCCGCCTGGCCATAGATACAGTGACATGGTGACGATCCTCCGACCCACCACTATGTGTGGCTCCCATCATGACAGGCGAATCAGTCAGAAAGGACGCAAGCCAGTGTCTCGCGAGGAGTCGGTTTGCCACTTTGTGTTTTAAGCTACAGTGCGCTCGGGCCGTTCGAATGACAGATATGCTCTTCCCTGCCTTCCTTTACTGCACTCTCACCTTTCGATATTCGTCACCCGTCCAAGATGCCTGGCAACGGTACCAGTTCGAAGCGCCAACCGACTGTCTACATCTCCGACGACGAGGACGTAGGGGATAGCAATAACGAACCGGCAAGACCCGTCAAGAAACGATCCAAAACGATCCAATCCGAAGGCGAACCTCTGATCTTCCACAAAGACTACGGCGACCCTCAAGCGGAGATAGTCCTTTCTTCTAGGGAGGGGATTCGATTTGCAGTCAACTTGTGGTTTTTGCAGAAACACAGGTGAGTCCGACGGGTCGTATATTTGGTTGTGACTCAGTATCCACACCCATCAGTGCCGTTTTCCAAGACATGGTCGAGCTCACCACTCCTTCTTCCCAAGCGTCAAACATCGAGGTCGACTGTACAGAGAGACAAATGTCACCTTCCTTCAGATCATCTACACGTCTCACTTTGATTGGTCTGGCCGGTACGATGTACTTCAAGACCATGGGGAAGTCGCATTCGCGTTGTGGAAAATCTTCGACCAGTTTGATTGTCGACCGCTACAACAAAGACTGGAGCGACTGATCATACTGGGCTTGAGGGTCACGCCCAAAAATGAAGCACTGATCGGATTACATTTCGCTGCGAAGATTCAGAATCTGGGTATTGCAAAAATGGCACTGCGAAGAATGACTGGGAATCCTGTGAGCCGCATCGGTGAATGCGATAAGCTAAAGGTAAGTATTCCCGACTTGAATTGACGCCTATTCACCCGTGCAGGGCGTGGCACCGAACTATCTCGCCGAGCTGTACCGTTTGGTTGGACTTCAAACCTTTGAAACCGCGTCAAAGGAGGGGAGCAAGAAAGCCGACTTGATCAGCTTGGATTGGGAGAGGGTCGCGCGGGATTTTAGACCTGATAATTGAGAGTCATACAGACAGGTGAGCCTTTCAGCCCCAGCGCATCCGGCACTGAACTTCTTTTACTCCCTCTTCAGACGCACCAGTAGTAGGAGCGCCGAAAAGAGACCGATATACCGGGTGAGACCTCGAGGTTATTTGTTCGTAGATGAGATCCAGGTGTGATACCTCCTGTGTGAGACCCTACTGCTCCAAGAGATCCTGTGAGGACGCTGCCAGGCGAAGGTTCTGCCTTACTTACATTCTGCCGCGGGGAGGTCCATTGCGAAATGTCTTTTATCTTCTTCCCTTAAGTTCTTTGTTTCATCCCGGTTCACTGTACATCAAGCAATCATCTTGACCTACCACAGATGGTTCGAGGACGAAACTATCAGCCTTGTTGACTATCCGTCGGAATCTCTGAAGACAGAGAGAGATTCCCGGTGGAGGAGACCGAAGAAGGCTTCCACACCGACTACAGCGAGGAACATACGATTGCCACACGTATTCAGAAACATCGAACCTTCAAGGAACGCGTGCCCCTGAAATACATCCGATGCCAGATGCGTCATAGTCGAGGTTATGAGCATCTACATTCTGATCATCGGATCCTTCCATCTCAATCCCTCCCCATCGCCTCAATCAGCATGGCTCGATTATCCCCCATCTCGCTCGACGCCCATCACCCGGGCACGACCGTTCGCCGTGCCATTATCCTCGAGGCATTTCTTAATCTACTCTCCTTCCCCCTCCTAACGCACACCCGAACCGTCCTCTCGCTCCTCCTCCTCCACCCGCATCATATCAACCCTTCCTCCGTCCTTTTCGCGCGCCTTTTCGGCGGCATCATTATCGGCGGACTCACCCCCTTGCTACTTTGTGCCGTACCGAATACCCGCATCGGGATCGACAGCCGACGTACCGCGTACATCGCATTGGGGCTTGGCGAGGTGCTCCTCATTCCTCTCTTGGTACACCAAGCTACCTTGGGCGGGAAAGGCGATGCGGCGCTTAGTCCCACAGCAGCTATCGTGTCCATCGGGATGCTGCTGCCGCCGCTGTTGTGGAGGGTGTACACGTTGTTTATCGCGCCGACCATGCTCGGGCGGTACCAAGAAGCTAAGAAGGACTGAGGGGGTGATGAGACGAATGGAAGAAATGGATGATCGGCGGGCTTATTGACTTCTTCAACGACTGCGCTGCATGAAAGATGTGGTGAAAGGAGGATGTACTCGTTGAGCAGCACATCTGATTAATCAGTCTCCCAAGTGATGCACTCCAACCTACCACCTCGACTTGTCCCAATGCAAGAGCTCTTCCTGCCCTGATTTCAACGAGACTCATCGGGGTAAACAGCCATGTCGCTATGTGAATGAAGTCGACTCTCAGCCTACGCCGGAGTGTGCTTATCGGTGCTGCCTTATTGTGCAAGGAGGTCGAGTAAAGGTCAATCGCCAAAAGACTGTTTTTGCCGGAAGTCAACCATTCCTTCATACACCCAATCGTTTTCAATTCTTTATGCAATGAGGCTTCCAGAGTGCTATCCTACCGTGGGCTCCACTTGAGACAGGTCTCACCATCATCTCGCTATATGTATGAGGCACTTTTGCCACCCGACTCTCGCGCTCTTCCAGATTCGGTCCCCTCCTTCTCTCTCGCCTTTCTCTTCTTTTCTTTCATCTTCTTCTCTCTCATTCACTTGCAAGATTAAAGTGTCCCCTATCAGTAATAGCGGGCTCTGAACCTCTGGTGAATGGCCAACCTATCCCCGTCAGCCGAGGCGAGACCAAGAATCCAGAAATCCAGAAATTGACCGGTGGCGAACCCACCGCACTCCTTCGCAAGGACGACCACGTTCCCTTGGCAGAGATCGTCCTTGGCCTATACTGGAAATACTCGCCTCCGAATCCATCCTGGCTCACCGAAAGCACCGATGCATTCAGGTGATCCGACCACGTTCTCCTTTCTGAATGTCTCGTCTTGTACAATAGCGGGCTTTTCCGATAACCAAACAACCCCAACCACATTTTTAGGCCACCCGTACCCCACCAAAAGAAGTCCTCACCTTTCTCGTGATGCACACCTCCGACAGGAAGGCGGATAAACTCGCCATAGACCCCACAGATCGACTTCGCCCGGTCTGCCTTCTCCTTAACACTCTCGTTTGTCAGCCTTTGATGAATGCGGTCATCTACCACATGTCCTGGAGAATCAAGCACAACTTCGTCCCTTTTCCTAAGAGCCTCATGTTCACTGTCAAGGAGCAGGACTTGGCCTGGGTGCAAGTGGGCGCTGGTTGAAACGAGTGGCAATCCGCTGCATCCCGATGACAAGGGCATCGGCTCAACGGTAGTTGATGATTGAGTCGCCACTCACTGCTGACCTGTATCAGGAAGTGCCACAGAATGACCTCGCCGACTCACTGACTGGCCGGTGTCCAGAGCATCGAAATGGCTTCTTCACTTGGGAAAAAGAAGGAGGACTTGGAAGCATTGGACTGGCACCGAATCGCACCCGAGTTTAGTCCCAAAGATCGAAAGAGAGATGATTGAGGCGATAGGTACGCATACACTACTGGAACAATCTACGAAGGCTGACAGCATCGTTTAGCCCCCACCCCCCAGATATCGACCCAGTTTCAAACCATTATTCCGCAGAAGTCAAACACCGATCATTCCCCATGCGTACGACAACTAGATGTAATGTATATGTACCTGAACCGGCACATCTACTCCTTCCGCTTCTTCTTCTTCCCGCCCTCGCCCCCTTCTGCCTTCCGCTTCCCTGTCTCTATTCCCCCACCCACCGTCTCCT